>VYZT01052853.1:25089-92096 GCA_013400735.1 Pomatostomus ruficeps
AGAGAGAGAGAGAGAGAGAGGGAGAGAGAGAGAGACACTGCTCTTGCACTTTCCTAAGCAGGTCTTTGGTAAAAAACCTTCTCCTTCTGCCTGTTTGTCTCTGGAGATGCAGTGTACAATTCTTGTTCTTTGTGGTAATTTTTTGCTGAATGAGATTCCTTCACGCTTACACTTTCTCTTAGGTCAGACAGTGGTTGAACATCAAGGAGTGTCTGAGCACTTCTGCCTCAACCTTATTTCAAAGGGCCATCACAGCTTTATTCTCTTGTCAAGTTGCCAACACTCAGCAGTGAATAAAGTCCCAACTGCAAGAGAGAAGTGCAGCTAAAAACAATTTTAAGGGACATCTGCCATCCCTTTGCATTAGCTGCTGGAGAGTATTGGCACTGAGGTGTTTGGCCTCTTAATACAGCTAGGAAGGGGCAGGGCTCTTTCTGAAGAGGCTTCTCATTAGGACACTTACACAGGTGGAATAGTTCATGCTGCAATTTTTTTTTCCTGGAAAGAACATTGTCAAGGCTGAAAACAATTCAGATAATTAGCTATTTTTTTCCTCATTTTTTTTCTCAACAAGAGCCTGAAATTCTGATGTTTTAATTCTTAAATGCCAAAGGCAGAAAGATGACAACTCTTTCACTTGTGAGATGTTGTTGCTGTATGCCAAAGGCATGGGGGAAAGGCCATTTCTTTGAAAAGAGCATATTCTCCATGGAAAAGCTACAAAGAGCAAAACTTCACTCCATGGTCTGCTTTGGTTATTCTGCAGACTGAAGTAGATATTGCTGTGTTAATTCAACACAGCTCATGGTTTAATGTATTTCTTTACAGTCAGGAACACTGGAAACCTGCTTTCATGTTTGAAATGAAGGCTGATACACTAATCTGACTGTGACCCCAACAAACCAGAGTGTCAATAACTGAATTCTGCTCTCAAGCTGTGCTGTGCGTGAACAGCCTTTCTGATTGAAAAGTGTAAGGCAAATATACTTACCTGTTCTCTCTGAAGTCAAAGATATCTCAGCAAAGTCTGATAAAAGTGTGCAGACAAATATATCTCTGGGCTGGATTCCAATAGCAAAAGGTCAGCCTGAAAACTATTTGAGAACACTTTAAGCAACTGAAAAGGATAGTTTTCCCCAGGCTATAGTTATATATTACACCCCTCCAATAAATACGACACAAGAATTGATTCCAGCATTAGAGAATGTTATTTTCAATACTGTTGGATGAGATGATAATGACAGCCACACCTTGCAAAAGATACCAATTTAAATGATAATAAGATAAATTTCCTTCTCCAGAATATTGCCATGTTCATCATGTTTCTAGATTTCAGATATAAGATCAAATGTGCAATAGAAATGCCTTCTTGCAGGCTCCAGTGGCAGTCAGTGTTCAAACACTTCACAAGCACATGGTTTCTGTGAAGGCTCTAGTAAAAGAGCAAACTGAGCCTGACTATTCTCGGACAAATGACTTTAAAGCCTGGTTTGTCCCCTGTTGAAATAGTTGCTCTGTAGTAAAGCTGAAGTAAGAGAACCGGGAATAAGACCATTCAGGTCAACTCTGTTGCCTCCAAAAGTAATTTCCTGCATCCAGCAGTGCAAGTTACAAACCCAAACTGCTATCACAGAGTAACCCAGAAGAGAATCAGCCTCTGAAATTTCTTTTCTTCCTCCCCAAGGCCACACAGCAAGATGCTAAGAATACATGCAGTGAAACTGTCCAGAAAGTGCAAAGTTACTTAGCAAATAGAGGAAGAGGCTTATGAATACAGAAATACATATATATATATATATATATATAAACATTGTAGCCCAGTAAATTTTAAAGAGGTCTTTAATATCATATACACCACTTTAATCTATGTATCCACAGAAATGGAACAAGCATGACTTGATTATTTCCTTTTTCACTATGTCCATTCTTGCATGCAAGTGTGTGGATGGGTGGGTGTAAACCCAGCTGCAGATGAGGCATCACACAACTGCTTGCTCAAAACCCCTCACCGCAGTAGAATGGGGAGGAGAAATCAAAGTGACACTTGTATGTTGAGATAAGAGCAGCTTAATGATTGAAAATAAAGTAAAATACAATAATAATGGCAAATAATAATACTGGCAATAAAAAGGGAAAAACAAGTGATGCACAATGCAATTGCTCACCACCTGCTGACTTATGTCAGACTGCTTTCCCAAACCCACACTGGCCACCCTACCAGGTAACTCCCCCCAGTTTTTATACTGGGAATGATGTTCTGTGGTGTGGAATATCCCTCTGGTCAGTTCAGGACACCTGTCCCAGCTGTGGTCCCTCCCAGTTTCTTTTGCTCACCTCCTTACTGCCAGAGCATGAGACAAGGGGGGGAGAAAGTCCTTGCCTTAGGATAAATGTGACTCAGCAAAAAGCTCAAAACGTCAGTGAGTTACCAACACCCTTCTCATTCTGAATCCAAAACACAGCACTGTAACAGCTACTGAGAAGACATATACTCTAGTTAAACCCCAGGAAAATGGGGTTTTCCTATCTGCAACCCATGACACATATTTTTGCATATCCATATAAAGCAGCTTCTGAGGATAAATTTCCCCTGGCATGAGTAATACTCATTGATTGCTCCTACACTGCTTACTGTGGGGGAGAAGGTCTGATCAGTGAGAGAGTTGTTTGGATGAGTCCATTATGAGTATCTTGTGGAGATCAAAACAGAGTATAGTTGCATTTACATGGATAGCCCACTGTTGAGCATGCACTTGAGGTCCTGCTTTGAGCACAGCCTGCAGATCAGCTGGTGTGTTACAGCACTGCTTTAAGGGACCAGGAACCAGAGAAACCCCGAGGTTTAATGCTTGAGATCTCCTCCTCAGTCCTTGTGATACTTGCAGAGATTTCAGCAATTTGATAGACACCATCTGTTACCGAAAAGCAGTGGAGGAAGTTTTAACACTAAAGTAAGAGATAGAGGCCAGGAGAACAGCTAGGGGTGCTTAGCTACAGGAAAAGTTAATTAAGGTCTTGTTAACAGCTCATTTAAATTAAGTCTCCTGACTGATAATGATCTCAAAATGTATCAGTGACTTTCAGTTATTCCTAGGTAAATTCCTACCTCCCTAAATACGCCCCTTTTCTTAAAGCATGAGAAATGGGAATGGCCTGCTGTGCTATGGAAGCAGTCCAAAGTAAGAAGTACAACAAAAACTAGTCCAGTTTTCCTGGTGCTATGTAGGGCCTATACTTATGCTGACAAAAACCTTCTGTTGTGTTCATCTCTCCTGCTCCTCTTTCGTGTACATCAGTGGGCTGTATCTGACACTCAGGATCTGTAGTGATTCACCGTCTGTGTTATACATCATAGCTGGGTATCAAGGTGAAAATGCCAGTTCATTTGCTTATTTACAGTCTGGCTTTTTTTTTTTGGTAATTGAGGGTTTTGTAGAGGAAGCAGAGGAAACAATATATTTCAGAGTATCTCCAAATGCAGCTTTCCCTCTCAACTGTTCACAAATTGATCCAGACCACCTCTTTGAGAACAGGTTACACACTTCAGAGGAATGCATAACTTGCCCATGAACTGCTGCATATTTTGTCTTGTATTTACATTTTTCCAAAGGGAAAAAAAAATACATTTTTTTCCAGATAAAGATATTTTCTGCTTTTGATGGATGAAATTAGTCTGCATATCCTTGGAGACTGCCAACAAGTGTACACTAGGAACTGGAATGAAGCCATCAATTCATTTCATGTGGGTTCCATCAGATGGCAAAAACCCATCACATGGTCCCATAATGCTGGTCTTTAAATCACTGCAGAATGAGGTGACCTAGAACACTCCCGGCTCTCTGGGAAACACCATGATGCATAGGGGACATTTTGACCCTTTCCAACTTTCATTCCTATGAGTGGCAATTGTACTTATGTGCCTTTGTGCTTGGGAGAAAAAACAGAAGGCTGGGCTGTGAGACTTGCATCTGGCATGCTCAGAGCTGCTCAAGTGCAAGAACTTCTGATGTATTTAGTTCAAAACCTTACACACCCCAGCAACAACTTTTGTTATTAAGGCCTGGTTACAAACCAGTTGCAGAGATTGGACCTCACTGAGTTTCATAAAAGTGGTTCAGACACTTCTTCAGAGGCCCAAGCCCAACCACTTAATTTGATAAAAGGTGTACTCATATGTTAACATTTTGGTTGCATCCATCTGTAACAAGCTGGATCAAACAGTATGTGAGAGCTCATGGTGTACTTCACTGAACACAGAGAGACTCTGGTCCCCTTTGTCATTTTTATCTTCCTTGTTCCCTTTCTTGTAGCATATATTTTTGGAATGAGTTTGGGAATCATTAAATGAGGACCTGCCTATAGCATGTGCAAACAGTGATGAGACCCAAAAATCAATGATCACTGACCCTTTCTCCTGCCATCGTCTTGGTTTGGCACTGAAACACCCCATTTATAGGAAATATTTGTTTCTTGGACCACCATATGTTTTAAGAAGGGTTTATACCCCAGGGGTTTTGTATTAGATTCCAACAGGTTACTTCATTAAATGAGCATATCAAATTCGATTGGAAGTTCTCATCAGCTTTCTGTTCCATTTAATTTTATTTTTATACAGATGAAGAAATTACCCATACCCACTGACAAGCCAACTACATTACTTCACATCTACTTTATAACCACATATAATTACATAACCTCTTGGTTTATTTTCTTCCAGAACTCATGGCTCCTCATAGAATCTGTTCTGTCTGATCTAAGAGGCAGATTTTGGCCTAAAAAATGGTTTTCAAGACATTTACATGGTTTGGGTTTTTTCCTATATTAAATATTCCATATTTATTAACCACAATTTCATTCAAGCAGAGTAAGGGCTTCAGTGATACAGTCTGGAGAGGCTGTGTTAACAAAAGGAAGACATGCCCAGCATCAAAATACTCTGCATAAATCTCATTATCATGGGAGATCTTCCATCTTTTCGGCCCCATGCTATAAAATCTCTTGGCACACTGTGTTCCCTCCACTTTGTTCCTCTTTAGTTACAGGCACCATGACCACTTTCTCATCTACAATTTCCAATCAGCATTCCTCCTCAAACCCTCCTGTTCTTCACTGATTTCATGAATACAGTAGTCAGGGCTGCAAAATACTCTCACCTCAAGGAGGCTTCTTTGGATGAGAATGAGGCTGGCAGATTACATTCACATCAAAGCAAATAGCTGGGTAACTAAAAATAGGTAGAATAAAAATTGGCGTCTGGAAAATTTTGAAGGACTATAGTTTTATGCCTGTATAAACTCACTGAAATCAATTAAGGCTGAAGCGTAACTGTGGTGAAATCGCCCCTAAGATTTTTAAAGCTCATCCCAAGTTACATTCTTAAACATATTGACAGACCACAGACTCCATTTGTTATAATTTATCACAACAACCCTAAACAATCTGGCATAAACACGCTCTTTCATTCATGCCAAGAAATGCTATGCACTCCTTAGATGCCAGAGAAGCCACCAGGAAGAGCATTCCCCGGTCTCCTCATCAGTCCCTGATCTGGAAGCATTTTCGTGTATAATTTTATCAGCTTTAAAAGCAATGATTCAATCCTGCAGTCCTTCCTCCCATCAGTTTTATTTATTTAAGTGACTAGAGCCTGATAAAGAAAAGCTGCAAACCAGGCTCCTTAATTCTTATTTGCTTAGATAATGCAATTGCATATTGCAGAGTGCATGGAAATAGACAACAAACTAGGGAATCCTATTTTCTGTCAAGAAACTACTTCCATGTGCCACATGGCTACTTCTGGTAAACTGATAGAACTGAGGCAGTTGAGCACCAGTGTTTCTTGTGCTCTTTTAGCCCATGACAGAAACGGTGGTTGGGGTGGACCATGACTGTTTGTACATACTCAGGGGTGGGCGGGTGTCTGTAAGGTCTCCAAACCAACCTCCTGCTCAGAGCAGGCACAGTCAGAGGAGCAGGCTGCCTGGAACATTGCCCAGACAGTTTTAACCATCTCCAAGGATAGAGATGTCATGGCTTCTCTGGGCAACCCATTCCATGGCTAGGCCACCTCCACTGTAAAAATATTTTCCTTTCACAAAGCCAGAATTTGCCATGTTCCAACTTGTGTTTGTTGTCTCTTCCCCATCTCATCTCATTGGGGGTTATTGTGTACAACACACAAACCCCACAGTTTCACTGTGCTTTCCTGGGATGCGATGGTGTGGGATCCCAGTGTACAGGCATCAGAAAACACATCCCACTAAACACCTTCTCACCTCCCACAGCACCACAGAAATGAGGAAAAAACTAATTTGAGATCCTCAACCAGAAAGGAAAGCCCCCAAAACTGATGCCAGGCTGACAGGATGGCTCTAGTGAAGGACAGAGCTCCTGCCCAGGGCAGTCTCTGTCCTGCACACACCAGGGACAGTGCTGCTGTCCAGAGCAGGTAACCAGAAGTTGTCTACAGACCAAGATATCCTCTACAGGGGCTGAGGGGAGAGCAATCCCCACAGCAGGTGTTAGCTACCCTCACCCTGGATGGATGTTCTTCACCTCAGCCTGTGCTGGACCACATCAAGGTCACACATGCTAAAATCCCGCACCAAGTCAGGCTTTGTAGGGATTAAACTGCAAAGACTTTAAGATTCCAGAGCTGAGGAACTGCCTGTGCCAGAAGATCACTGCCATATGAAAACAACACCAGCATATAATTGAAATAATTTATTTACCACTAGAGCACCACAAAAACAGACATACAATGTGTTAAAATACAGAGTAATCAATCACCAAAGTACAACACAGCTGTCCTTTAAGTTCCTTTTTTTTCTCCTTTAAACCATGCCTACCATACAGTTGTATAGATGCTGAACACATGAGAAGTGCTGTCCTACCCCACACAGCTAAGTGCTATGATTCCCCCTCAGCCCCAGTCAGCCCCCTGGGTCTGATCTTTCAAGATGCTGAACATCTCCCATTAGTTCTCAGGGACTTTGCTCAGACAGTGGCACTCACCTCGCCAAAATAAGGCCCCGTAGCACAAAGCCCTTGAGCTGTTGCAGACCCATCTAAAAGTTCCAGGGGTATTTACAGCAGACCTGAGTGGTGCTTAGGACTCACATTATCCCACTCTGTAGAGGGGAATTTCACCCATGAGTTCTGCATATTGTAGGATCAGGCCTAACACCCTTGGTAATTAAAGGGAAATACATGCCTAATGAACAACAACAAAAAAAGTAGGAGCTTTATAATAAAGAATTTCAAATATTATCAGTGCATTTTGAGGAACACTAGAAGTTAAAAATAATATTTGGTCTTGGGGCAATGACGTACAGAAATAGTGTTTTATGCTTAGAGAAAAACTCCAAATCCAAGTCAGAATTTTCAGCTGCATCCAGCGCACAGTGAGTATAGTTGGACAGCTATGCTATCTCCTATTCCACATTTTCAAAACTGCTTTTGAGCTGCATTCCTGTATCACAGAACTGCAAAAATATTTTTAAGTTTTGTAAAATGTGCTCATGCTTGTCTTCTTTCCTGTCCAACAAAAATGTAGTTCTCATACTGAACCTGATAAAACCAATTTTGCTATCATTATACAGCAAAATCCAGAGTATGCATTACCCTGAGGAGTTTCACTGAGTTCAGTGCATCTTCTCACTGGAGTTAGTCTGGCTCAAGCAAGTGTTAGCAGGACACATTTTTCACCTGTTCACTTCAGCTCCATAAATCAGTCAGAAATCTAGCATACCTCCTCCTCTACCCTGAGTCAGTGGCTGGGATTACATGACCGCTGGGGCTACCTTCCCATCTAGGCAGCAAGCACAGGCTCCACAGAAGGCCCGAGGAGCTGTATGTGCAAGCCACTGTGGCACCTCAGTTTTGCATCAATGTTCTACTGAAGCCAAAGAAATGGCACTTCTTAAAACTGAAGCTGACAACAAGCTCAAGAGCGTTCTCTCAACACTGCTCAGGACAATGGCAGAAAATGTCTCATCCAAGTAGAATGCCTGTGTTGCAGGTTTCCAGCTTTGCTCTGCAGAAGCGTTCATCATGTGATAGGGAATGATTGTACCTTCTTCATGATTCTTTTATTTTTTGCTAATTTAGGTTGGGGATTTTTTAAAATGAAGTATGTGATGCGATATTTTTCTTTTTACTCCCTCAACAACATGAAAATGTATAACAATGACAAAACCCTAGGACCTCCATGTTCCTTTTCTCTTTTAAAAAGAAGCTCTAACATGAACTCAACTGAGAAAAAAATTTGTAAACTTGCAAAAATCAAGAGTCTGATCCTGCCAATACTTACACACACCCCAATTGTCTAAAGAGGCCTGCTGTGCCAAGGCAAACCTCTGTTACGTCCAGTAGGAGCAGGAGCAGTCCTGCAGAGAAGCTGCAGGATCGAGCTCCTGCGTGCCAGGCCGATGCATCTGAGTGCACTCTGATCCCGCTGCCGCCCCGTGCGGGACACCGCCGCGGCAGCTGCTCCCTACAGCCTCCTGCACAGTGGTGAATGTCATTCTCTGCAAGGGTTTGCCTCGCCTCAGCCAGGCTGGAACTCCTCTCAACACCTCACTCCCTGCCCATCTGTTTGAATGTCTACAGCCGAAAGAAAATTGGAAGGCCCAGAAATCCGAACCATATCGTGATCCAAGGGTTATGAACAGGGACAAATGGGGGGGGGGGGGTGGGCAGGCATTGCTTTAATCCATCCTTTTTTATAAAACAGAAAAACAAATGGAGTCAGGTAGCTTATGTCATAATGATGAACAATATACAAAGCACATGTATAGCAATTATTATAAAACATGTATTTGTAGTGCAAGTAAAAGTATAGGGACTCTACTCATACTGGCCAGCTAGAGGGAAACACACGATTCTGAGTGATCAAAAAGAGCCCCAAATTCAACTTTCAAAGTCATGAGAGCTGACAGTATTACAGAGTACAAAAATATGGTGAAAATTTACACATTACACATAAAGTACGTAATTTTTTAATAGTTTACAAATAGAGATCTACAGATATGTTTCCAATTAAGCTGGCTTTTACTACCCACCTATTGTGATACTCTAGGTATGGTTACATATACCAAAAGAACAAAAAAATCCCATAGCATAGCTATACAGCAACATATTAAGGTCTGAAGATTAGACCAGTACATGTTAAATATTTCACTGGTTTACTAAACTGACATTTTAAATCATTTACAGTAAAAAAAAACCTTATAGACTTGTCTTTGAGACTGAAACAGAGTGTCCTTTATTAGTAAATTATTCAGTATTTAAAACAAGGGTTTGAGACCTTACAAGAAGTCTCTCTAGGCAGCTGGCATGAAACATAAGATATTTTAAAGGCAGAGTTTGTCAATAATGTAATAACTGATTTCTATTTTAATCAAAATAAACTAACTATTGGCTTTTCTGATTCTTTTGAGCTCATGTTCCTTTAGGCTTTATATGTATTTCTGGCAGCTTATTTGGTCTCCACTTTGTCCACATTGGCTGGTTTTCTCTTTTCCAATGGCAATATAGAAATGTTCATTTGATAGTTTTTACACACAAATAAATAATGCACTGTTAACTCTACAGCTAAGAGGAATGGGTAGGATGCCTATTGCGTAACAATACAGAGAGATCAAGTAAGGCACGGGACATATACAGCAACTCCACTTCATGGGATTTTCCTGTTTTTTTCCTTTCACATAGTAATACTAACAAATTTCTTCCAGTGTTTATTTTTGAAAAGGTTTTTGTTTTCTTTAACTTTGCTTCTTGTCTATCTCACACTATGTGTAGGTGAAATGTAGGAAAAAGCCTTCAATGTTTTGCTTCAGATGCCATTAAAAAAAAAAACAACAAACTTTCAAACAGTTCAGACTAGTACCGCTTTTTTTCTTCTTCTTTTTTTTTTTTCTTTTAACACTGATGAACCTGGGTTTTTATTTTTCTTTCTTTCCTTCTCACTCTCTCCCTTTTTTCCTTGGTTTTTTTTTTTTTTTTTAATAAACACACGTCGTACTGTTTCAGGGATATCCTTTAGCTGCACTTGCAAGACTTTACAATCATGTTGGACAGCTGTTCAATTTTGGGTGTTTTGCCGATATAATAGAGGATGGTGAGTGGTTCCAAATCCTGGGACACACAGCATGGAGAGGCAGAAGCTTCTGGATTTATGGTGTTATACAAGCTGAGTACCTAGAAGGAGAAACAACAAAAAAAAGACAGATTAAGGCAGCTAACCCTAACTAGCAAACTGCTTTCTGCATCACTTCCTCCCATAGCACCTGAGAGAATGCCCACTGAAAGCAGATTCCTGCATTTTAGGTTTTTTAATGCTTCTCCACTTCAATCTGGTGTTCACAATAAGCCTGAATTTCCTAAGGTTTTGTCCATACAGTCTTAAACCTCAAAAGAGGTACGTACCTGAAGTCTGCCTCTAAAGTGTTACCGTTTGAATCAACAGGCACACTATATTCATGAGTACAGAAGAAATAGAAAGGTTTTTTTCTGTTTCTCCAGATTGCCATTTGCTGTTTACAGGATTTTGGATTTACAAGTGACCAAAGACAAAAGAGATCTCTTCAGAGCATAGACGCTCCTCTGCTTTTGCTCTCTGGCTATGCTAATTAAGTCCATTAATGCCACCCTGCAAGCACCAGGATTCAAGGTGCAGTTACTCCTGTTGAAAACCAGCTGCAGTGAAGTTATCACCTATGTCACCCTGGATTCCTACACATAGTTCTCTGCAAGGGAAGTATGTAGGGTTAGCCACTGATGATGCATAGGTGCTCCTGAGGATGCCATTAATGTCTTAGCCAAACACCAAGTGACCTTTTCCTAGAACTTCCACACAACTTTCGCAGCTTAGAGAGACAGGAGATCTGTTCAGGACAGCAACCCTAACTATTAGGCAAGTTCTGGCTCCTTGGGCAACTATCCAAACCACACATTTGTGACCATGACAGTTACTCGTCCTCTTTCCTTTAAAAACAAATGCTGTTCCAAAATGTGTACACTATTACTTCACACCGGCACAGAAAGATACTCACCTTATTTATACCTCTGCCTGCTGATATTGCCAATAGTACAATGTCACAGCCAGTGACAGCTACAAAGGGGTCTGTAAGCTCAGGAAGAACATGGTGTCATGGTTTTACCAACCAAAAGGAACTCGGGCTGTCCGTTAGACATGGAGAGTTCTCCCTGCTGGCTGACATTGACCTGGTATTTTAAGGGAGGCTTGAAAAAGGGGAGACATCATTCTTAGTAGGGACCCGAGGGTGAAATTCTTACTTTATGACAACAATGATGCAAATGTCTGTCTCTTGCATTTAGTGTCTAGACATCCTTATTGATAGCTGAGAGGAAATTAGCACTTCACAGCAGAATACTACTCATCCTAAAGCAGTTGGCTAAAATACCACATCTAATCCCTAAAATAAAAAGTCCCACATCAGACAGCTATGTTTTGGTACTTCAATATCCCAGACACGAAGTTCCTCCTTCATATATAAATTTTCAAAGTATAAGAAAGAATATATCTTTTGAAGTAAAAAAAGCATTCAATCCAACCATGTATTCATATCAATGAACAAATAAAAAAAAATAGTTAATCTCTGGGCCAATACACTTCTCCTGCTTCAACACAACCTTAAGGCTATGTGTGAGTTCCTCTATAGGGCCACATTTCATCACTCCTGGTTATTGAGACTACCTTTGGGCACTGATGCTGATGTCAGCCCCAGAAACGTAGCTCAACCTGCAGTTCTAAAACAGAAGCTGAAAATCAGCAAATCCATTACTTACTCTGCTGTGCTGAGTATCTGAGCTCCATAAATATGGGCAGGCTCCTGCACAGAAATTAGCATGGTATCCTTTAGGTTCATGAATCCATTTCCAGCCAAGATCCCTCTTGAAGTCAATATAAAGTGGACGCAGACAGCAATTATCCTGCACATTCCTGGGAAATAAAATACAAACACATCGGTCATAACAAAGACAACACAGAGAACAAAAAGAATCCAGTTGCTCACTCCCTGAATGATCCTTAACAGGCAGGCAAGTCTGAGTCACAAAAATTCTAAACTAAATCAAATCAATAGTAGCTTGTGCTGTAACTGAAATTGGATGCTTAGACATGGCAGGACTTGCTCATACAGACAAAGCTAATGGCTTCCCTGGCTGACCAGTCAAGTGTTTTTCTCCAGGTCCTACAGAGGGGACTCTAAGTAGGTGAACAAAGTGAAGGTGATAATTTGGCTCTAACTGTGGGGCTAATGCATCTGGAAATAATCCCAGATGGAATTGAGCTTCTGCTGTCTAAGGTCACAACAATCTGCCCCTGTCTCTGTGGGACTGGAGGCTGCTGGGCAGAGACCTGCTGCACACAGACCCTGGGTCTGAAAGTGAGGGTCTGGGTCTGTATAAATGTCAGCTGTAAAGAAATATGATAAACAACTGCATGACACCTCCCAGGCTGGTAGGACTGTGGAAGAATATTGGATGTGGAGGCATAGTTACCTAAAACAATAGGCAGCATCTAGAGCACGCTTCTTCCGCCGACTGGGCTGTTGCGACTCAAGTCTGTAGGAGGGTAACAACATTAGCAGAAGATGTGGGGTCTTCCCACTGTATTTTTTCCTATTGGACTTTAAAGCTTTCACATCACCACTGGAATATGTGTAGTCATCAATACCTTCAAAAAATACATTTTGGTGATAAACATTGTGTTGCTTTTTCTTCACAAATTAAATAAACCATCTCTTTAAAAAAAGTCTCTCAGAAACTGGGCCATGATCGCGTCAGCTGGGCATGTCTACTGGGGAAGTGGGGACAAATTTCAACCCAAGATGCCTAAGACATTCACAGTTCTCATGTTATCTATGGTATCAACCCTCCCACATTCACAGCTGTTTAATGGCACTTCAGCACATTCACCAGAACAGTTTAAATGAGTAACAGAAAAGGTAATTTCAGTCACTGCATCTGCATTGCTTAGTTTCAAATGCCCCAAGAAGTGATTCTTCTGTTGCTTCAGTTAGAGCAGTTTTCCCAACTTTTAACAGGTTTGTACCTTTTAAAACCTTTTCACACACTTAAAGCTGCTCTGGATACTTCACCTTCATTTCCCATGCCTACTTCTATCCCATTAGTTTTCTCCATCACATTCACTCCTTTCTAATACTTGTAAGTTCTCTGTCTTTCATTGCCAGTTTATTTAAATCTGCTAATTTTCCCCAGAAAGCCAATTATTCTAGTCTCTTCCTTTATATGGGCATGACAAAGACACTGATCAAAGTATTTCTTCTTGAAATGGCAATCCATGGCCTCACATTTTGTATTCTCTTTTAACACTAACTGCCTTACTAGCTTCTTATCATGGCAGTAGCATAAGTAAGAGACTCAAGGTATTGGCCTTTCATAGGAGTTATGTTATGCCTTTTGTTAAGATCCTTTAGAAAATTAACCTCCCCAAGCAGACACTTCTATCCAAACAGAAAAAGATACACTAGTCTTGTTTTAACATATGTAATTACAGTGACTAAACATCATACTAACCCTTTTTTAAATACATACAATGGCTATAATAATATGTACAGTACACGTATTTACTCACAGGAAAAAATTCCAATGCAGTGAAACAATGGTTAGAAAAACTTAACACTTGACAAGGAATATAGCCAAATACTTGGATCACAAGTGAACCAAATCATGATACACTTCAATAAATGAGAACTTCATGAACAGAATTTAGGTTAAAATTGGTTCTAATATAGTTATAGATTCATATGTACTGGTGGATGGTAACTATAGTGCAGTCAATTAAATATCATTTCCCTTTGTGAAACTGAAAGTTTAATGGCTTAAAAACACAAGAGAGCTTATATGACCTTGATACATTTACTCCATATTACCTTGTCTGGTGTCCATAAAGAGCACATATATCCATAACCCTCACTACACAGATTTTGTTTTTTAATGCCCACTCATTCCAATCTTTTCTACTAAGTCTGACTCATTACAGTATTAGGATGGAGAACAGTCAAAGGGTTTATTTTGAATATATTCAGCATGTTTGCTCATTATTATCCAACAGTGGATGACCTACTGTGCAACAGTCTCCACTAAATCCAAAACTTTATGTATATCCTGTGTGCATGCTGCAAATTGTAACACGGGCTCTTAAGGACATCAAAGCAGCATGCATGGAATGAGGCAGCTTATTCATGCCATCTGATTTTAGACTTGTTCAGGTGATCCAGTTTTACCCTTGTGTCTTCAGCCTTGTCACATTTCCTACCAGCTGAGAATCATGATTCTCAAATCAGCAAGTTTTCAATCAGCTGAATGCCATTTAGGAGGCAGAAAGAGCTTTTTTTTCCCCTCCTCAATTAGTAAGTACGACAAGATTTTAAAAAGTTGGGGTTTTTTTCTTTCATTACCTGCAAATCTTGCTTCAAGCTCCTCACTTTTATTTGGGATGATATAATTATTGGAAGGCACGAAGGTACAGCATGGACAATGTAAGCTTATCTTAAATCCAAGATTCCTGTCTGCAAAACATAAAAGTGAGTGGAGTTGGTTTTCATATGTTGAATGACTCTGAAATACTCCTGAGTTAATGGAGGAGCAGTTGGGGCAGGACTGAAGGCAAAGAGCACTTTTTGTCACCTCTGTGATGGAGCCACTCATGTACAGCCTCAGTGACATCAAAAGATAACCATTCTCCTTCAGCTCTTGTTTTAACTACTTTGCTGTCAATATAGCGCTGTCCTGGTGATGATAATTCTTTTGATTTTAAAACCTGCAAGAAACAACAAATAAGATTGCCTACAGGTTAACATTTGCCTGGTTGCTCTTAGAATGGACCACTAACATTACAAAAGAGCAGAAGAAACTATTCCAGCTGAAACCTTTGTGCAGCAGATGAAAATTCATGCACATTTTAGGAAAGTATCTTCTTAGGGTGTGTAAGGAGAAGTAAAATATAAAAACAGTCTAATGAAATCAGCTTATGCTCCCAAGTAAAACACACCATCACGTATTTCTTTGTGAGAGAAACCACTCAGAAAGAACTGCCCTGAAAACTTATCCTGTAATACAAGTGGTCAAAAGCTCACAGTAATCATCAAAAGGAGCTATTTTACCTTCTCCAGTAATACTTACACTGGCTAGAGCATGAGATGCCAAAGTCCAGGCTGTACAGTGTAGTCCGTACACTTCAGATATCACATTGCTCCCCTGTAGCTAACCTGTATGGTACTGCCTTATTCATGCTTCCAGCCTTTCCTCTGAGTTCAGGTACTAATCATACATTAAACAGATGGCCACGCACGGATTTGTGCAACAGGTGAGGCTGCTTCCATCCAAACTTTGATGCCTGATGAATTTGTATTTGTGTCAAATGTTTCAGCAAAGCTGCTGCTGACCAAGCAATAAAAAATACCTGTACAAAAGAAACCCAGGCCCTGCATGACTAGAATTTCAAGTGTCCACAGTCTTCCTCCGAGGCAAACAATTCAGTGAGTGCCTCCCCACATACAAGCATAGCCTGCTATTATTTACCCTAACTCTAGGACAAAACCAATTGGACTTGTGGCTGTTAACAGGTTTCTGGTTTTCTGGTTATTACTCTGTTGATAGTTTTGTGATGTAGGGAGCTGGAATGTTCCTTAAGTCAACTCCAATCAAGATAGTACACGATAACATCACTTTGTAACTTTTGGCATGCCAGCTGTGCAACTCCATATATTGTTTTGGGTTTTTCCTTTCTTTAAGCATCCAAGTCCTTCTCCAAATGAGTAACTGACATTTCATTGTTTCCTCCTATTTTCTCAGCTCAGAAAAACCTGACATCTAGCAAGCACTGCTGTAATAAAATCTTGGTGAAACTGCATAATACATGTTAAGAAAAATATTTCAAAAGAGGTGTGAAACGATGTCATCATGATAAAATCAGACTTTTGGTAATTAAACAGGCTTGGAAAGCTCAGATTCTGTCCAGCATGTGGAGTCAGCATGTAGAGTCTCCCTATTTATTGCAAGGCAGTGCTGGATCTCTCAAAGGCCAGCAGCGTGGCTCCTATAATAACATTTGTCTTGTGAAAAGAACAGCAACACGACAAGCTGTTTGTCTTCTTTCTGATCAACACATTTAGCAAAAAGCCATGAGAAGATGTTGGTTCAAGTCCAGAAGATTACTAAGGGCCCCTAGTAGGCTATGCTGAGCTTCCCAGTAGAAACTAAGGGCACTCAAACTGTGAACACTGGGACTCCTTTTTATGAGGTAACCCTCAAACAAAGTGTCTGAACAACTGTTTACAGAGAGCCTGGCAGCAGCAAGTGGACTACCATTGCTCAGAAGTGCCAGAGGGATGAGAGAATCAGTAATCAATGCTAGGAAAGTCCCAGAGAAGTACAAATATAACTTTGCCTTCCCTTTGGTCTTTATCAGGTCAAGTGTTTCTGAGGATGTAATGCAGCTGTCATTCTGCAAAGACGTGTTGGGACTAGGGGGGTGGCGTGAGGCAAATGGGACACAAGGACTTGGCTTATTTCTCTTCCTTTCTGCACAGTCATATCTTTCCAAAGATTCCAGAAACTGCATACCTCCGTTTTGGCAGTGATGTAAGGACTAAAAGTTAGTAATGTGCCAAAAGCAATCTCCTGATGTTAACTATAATTGGTCTTAGACATATTCTGAAAACACAGCTGCGCCTTGGTATCAAAAATAACATGTATTTATCCCAGACTTTATCCCATTTGCTACCAAAAGACAAAGTCAAGGGCTGGCAGCGTGTACCTGGAATGACAGGCATTTGTAAAAGTACACAAAATCATCACTGCACGTATCCAATGGTACAAGGAAAATTCATCATCACATTGAGCTGAATGACAAGAAAAGTGTTGGCAGGTTTCAGAATTGTACAGCACTGTGAGACAGGATGGATACTGTGGATTGAAAGAGCTGGATATTATCCATACTGTGGTACCTACAACATCTGAAAGTAAAGGTTCTCTCTGTGTTGTTTATGCAGCATGTTCAGGAAGAAATTTGTAAAGAATGAGGTTAAAAGTCAGAAACTAAATATGAGAGAATTTCCACAATTGACACTATGGGTTAAACAGGCACTGGCAGTTCTTCAGCCAAAGGCTGTTCAGTGAGATGAGGGTCACACTTAGTGAAATTAGCTTCAATCTCCTTCTCTTCAATCTCTCCTTCTTAATAGTGTTGGGGTGATGTATGACCTTAACAACCTGAGGGCGTGTAGGAAAGAAAGATCTTGTAGCCTCACCATTTCCCCTTATTTTTCTCTTACATTATTGCAAGTGTGGAAAGTTAATGGAAGATGAAATCCTAGGCTGCACCCTCAGAGTCCATTTCCTCCCACCAAATAATCTGATTAAGATTCTTTCCCTACACTGCATTCTATTTCCATCCACACTGAAGCAATTGCACTCTATACGGTGGTAAACAAAGGGGCCTTTTTGTAGGAATCTCCCAGAAATTTTTATAGCTACAATATATTCTTTGAATGAGTCTTCCAGAAATTGTTACATGAAATGAGCATTTTAGGTTCTTGCTGCCATTTCCCCCCTTTGGTTTGCTTCTTTTTACTGTGCCCTACATTTCTGGTTTTAACCTTCCCTGTCAGCCACACAGCTTTTTCTTCCAATATACCCTCAAGCCTATATACTCAATACAAATCTTCTCTTTCAGTGTTTCCAATCCTTTCTTCTTACTAGATCAACTAATTTAGTTTCAAAAAAGAATAAAAGCCTTTCCTGTGCCTTGCAGCTTTTGTGCTTGAAAGCTTGTCTACTTCTTCCAACTGCACTGATTGGTCTCAAAAGAGGTATTACCTTCACCTATAAACATTGCCCTGCCTTACCTGTAAACACCACCTCACCTTTATGCTTAGCCCATCACAACCACATCAAACACTGTTACCAGAACTGCTGCTGCACAGCTTGTACCTGCAGGAGCTAAATGAAAGCCTTTGTGCATAAGTTTTCAGTGCACTAAAAACATTAACAGAAGGCAAGGGGGAAAAATGAAATTCCACAGAAGAGAAAGTCAACTGAGTTAAACTTCCCCTTTAGTCCTTTCTTATTTCCTTCTGACACCTCACCCAAACACTCCCTCTTAGAGAGGTTGAAAGAGTTTGGTCTGACTGTAGGCCATGACGTGGAAGGCTCAGGTTTTCCGGCAGGGGAATCCTGTGCATCACCCTCTGCATGCAGAGACACAGATCGCAGCATTTGCATGAGCAGGAGACAGAATTTCCACACAGGCAGCCCCACCTCCCTCGCCGAGGAGCTACACATCCAAACGCCTGCACGCACAAGCAGCCGGTGATGCATGACACAACGGACATGCATGGATGGCTGTGAGCACCCACACCCTCACCATGCCTCAGAGAGAGCTCCAAGCCAACAAACCCAGGTTCTGAACATTGGGGTGTCTGTCCAGGGATATCTGCTTACCTGGTTTTGCTTTCAACAGAGTGATAATGCAGGGCTGCCTGTTGTAAGAAATGATTACACAGGGAACACATGCATACGATCACATGCTGTGGAGATGGGCTGAATAGAAAGAAGTGTCACCAAAAGGTGATCCACCAGACTTCTAGACCAGTATGCAGAGTAATTTTCATTCAGTAGCAATGCTCTAAATTCAAAGAACAATTTCAGGGTTTCTCTACTCCGTTTTTCTATGTGATTCTCTCCTTTCACAGGAAAATAAACAACCAAAAAACTTGTTAATGTCCTCTTGACCAAGTGTCTTGTACACTGCCTTCTACCTACCTTTTTCTATGCCCACTGCTAACCTACCCCTCAATTTTGAGGCTTCTTGAAAACACCTGGGTAAAAAATTATCTTACAAATACCCATGAAGTGTCTCTAGATACCACATACATGCAGCTACTGCCAGCAGATCAAGGTGAATAAATGAATAATGCAGTTAATTGCAGGAAATGGCTCATGAAGAAGCCAGATACAAACAAAGCATTGCTCTTGTTTGTACAGCTCCGTATGTTTAGGAAGCCCAGCCAGGGATCCTGGTGATGACAGCACTCACATGCCACCCTCATCTGGCCTGCCAGATTTCTGGTATTTTACAAATCTTGTTGAAAACTAGTCTTCGTTCTGCTCAGTCTTCTGGAGGAGAACCTCTGCTCAGCTGGCAGAGACTTGCCTGAGCTCCTCTTCGTCCATTAGAGAAAGCTGATCCATTATGTTATCTTGAAAGCATATCCCAAATCACCATGACCAGGGCATTCAGCAGTGAAAAATTTTAGTTTTGTCATAAACTGGTTTCAGAAGAATGAGGAGCTTCCAGAAAATACTGATTTCTAAATGACTTCTGTCTCCTGCTATGCTTATTTTTCAGACTAACTGGAAAGCATTGACTGATATATTTTTAAAAAATTTTAAGTATCAAATAGCTGAAGTCTTCATTAAAATACTGGAGGATGAAACTGTTTATTTATAGGCACACATGTTTATACCCTCAAGAAACCATCACACAGTTCTGAGTATAAAAGTAAGGGTAAGGATTATCTTGGTCTGTATTTTATAAACTGTAAAGTACACTGAGAACACTACATAATTCATGATAACAAAGCAGAATGCTTGCAAAATTAGCAGAAACATGACTTCTTTAAAGAATGGGGCATATCAGAAGTTGACATGAGCAGAGCAGCAGCACTCAGCGTCAGGGTAATTAAACTGGTTCAAAAACAAAACTGAAAAAACTCCAAACCCCAAGACTCTGTTAAAAGAAACATAATTATTTTGCTCAAATTTTCCTTTGCCTACTCCCCCGCTTATATATTTAGGCAGCTAAAGCAGGGGATAACTGAATCAACACATTAGTGTATGTATTCTAGACAATAACCACTGACAGCAGACGCCAGAACAGCCTGTCTTCATGACTCATTACACAGCTAAAAGGAAAAAATTTGACATAAAGATACACTGTCTCTTTCAAATAACTAGAGCTCCAAAACAGCAACTTGCTTAGTTCATTTCAGATTTGGTGTTCTGGCCAATAACTACTTCTAGTCTTCCACTGTCACCACATTCAGATGGAGAAGAATAGGAAAATTACAATCAAGTATAATTTACAGTGGAATAGTTTTGGATAATAAATTCACCACCTCCTCAGCAAGCAAACAAACAAAAAACTGAATGCGGTTCAGCAGTGATGATGCACAGGCTGAAGCATCAATGACATACATCTGACACAGCCAAGAAAACCCTGGGTACCCATCAGAGGCCAAGCTTCAGCAACAACAAGAGCATTTTATAGCTGGGTTTGAGAACTATG
Source organism: Pomatostomus ruficeps (assembly GCA_013400735.1). Classification (NCBI taxonomy): domain Eukaryota; kingdom Metazoa; phylum Chordata; class Aves; order Passeriformes; family Timaliidae; genus Pomatostomus; species Pomatostomus ruficeps. The sequence goes on from VYZT01052853.1 coordinate 45,428, forward strand.
GTGACCAAGTGTTTGGAAATATTTTTGCAACTTACAGTTTCTTAAAACAAGTTGATGAACTTTCCAAACATAGTAATAAGACCATATAGCCACTTAAAAATATCTATCCTGTCTCCTGCCTTGCCTTGGAACTTGAAACGGTCACTGCTGTCAGCCAGTGTGGGTTCTGCAGTCACTGAATAGCAGTAAATATGGCATTATCTTGTGAAAACCTGCTATTAATCTGTCTTTCCTCTCTGTTCATTCTGGACTATCTGATCTCCTCCCTCCAGATGCTGTTGGCCCCCTGATAACTTCCTTCCTTCCCTTCCCTGTCATTTCAGAGTCCTGTGATGTTCCTGTGTATTACAACATCTTGGCAGGCTCACTACTTTTTCTCTTACTTATCAGTCATTATCCATGATTTCCATTGGAACTTCACAGCCTTTTTAAAAATAATGGAAATAACTTGATATGTACTTGTAAGCTCAAAGTAAATAAGCCCAAACAATGAGATCCAGTGGTAAATGATATGCTTATGCTGCTTAACATGAGAGCAGAAATAAATTCAGCTATGCACACCATGTCTGAAAACTGCCATTTAGGATAACCTTTTCTGAACGAGAAGAAACTGCAGGGGACTCCAGCCTAAATCTCTATGCTGGAATGACCGGATTCCCAAGGTCTGCATATGCAGCTGCTTGTCATTTCCAAATTCTTACATACTATTCACCCTACTGAAAGATTCACTCGCTGCCTGGTTCCAGATTTCAAAGGTCTCCTTGGACAGCTCTCAGGAACTTCAGCCAGCTCTTTCTAAAACTTAAAAAATGACCATGCTAATTATCAATCCTTTCTAATTCCCTGGTTAAATCTGAGGCCTTTGATCCTGTCTTGGACAAGCAAATCCTTGATTCTGCTGCAAACCTCTCCAGTTTCTTACTCATTATATGTGAAAACATATGGTGTAAAGTGCAAAGCTTCCCTATAGTACCTTTTGCCAGATAATTGGGAATCTACTGGCTATCAGAATCTTAGCTGCTTCTAAGTGTAAGAGACCAGCTGTGTATTTTTTTAAAAATTTGTCAGTGTGAGTTTTCAAGCTCTTCTTGTAGCCACTTCTGCAAAGGAATAATTCAGACTCTGCCTTCAGTGCTATGGAGCTAAAAGGGCTTTACAGTCCCCCTGCTTATCAATGAAGTCTTTCCATTACTTGCAATGGTCTCCGAATCAGGCTCAAGCTGAGGGCAGAATCTTTAGAGACTAGTATATGAGATGCAGAGTTCCTGCCAAAATAAGGTATGGAGTACTTGCCAAAGTTTGTAAAAAACCCATAGCTCTCTGATCCATCTGCTCAGAACTTGCCAGACACGTTCTTCATGCAAACTTGCAAATAAAAAGAACATATTGCACACATAACCCAACCTCTTTTATATCTGGATGGGCTGCAGCTGCAGAAGGATTCTCTTACAGTGTTGGCTGATGCTCACTTAAAGGTAAAAGAAGGTGAAGTGTGAGGGGGGTAAAGAGATGAGCACTTAAGCAGGTCAAAAAGGGAGGGGAAGTCAAGTATGTCATGGAATCGCTGTGAATGACTCTTTGCGCTGAGGGGATGAGCTCTGGGAAGAGAATGGATCCTGGAAAGGGATTTCCTCTCCATTTGTTCACCAAGCAGGACCTTCCTCCTAATACTGAACATACATGTGCAGTGTAAGTTGGGGACAGAGCCCCGAGGCCATCCAGCCTGATATATGTTTAAGCAAGCAGGAAGACTCTGCATTGCATAAGCAATAAACAAGAACGGAGGGTCTGGGGTCCTTCTCCTGGAAGATTCTGAAATATTGAGGGCAATTTCCTGCCATTTGGGAGATTTTAAGATAGCTCCAAAGAAAGATTTTATATAAAATGAAGCAAAACAAAAAAATCCCGTAAACTTATCTAGCATTTAGCTTTAACTTGCCAAAGGCACATTATGTTTTATTAAAATATCAACAAAGAAGAGCCAAAGTCAACAGAAACAGAGTGGGTTCTCCTGTCTTCTAGCCAAATCTCCCAGATCCTGCAGGGTACTCCTGTGTTCATCTCCCCTTTATGCACAGGTCTCCTAAGCCCATTTCTCTTCCTCAGTTCTGTTCCTGACAGTCATATCTCATCTTCACGTGCGTTTTACTACAATATTTTGGCACGCAGCTTGCTTGGCTAAATGAATATTTGGACATACTACTTCTTCCAAGATGTCGCCTTCTTCCTCCTCTTTCTTCCTTTCCTTTCTTGCCTGCGTTGTTCATCATAACTCACACTTCTCCTTGTGGTTTTCTCTTCCCACCACCTACAGGCTTTCACCCAAACCACTCCCATCCTCCTCCATTTTCTCCCATCATCTATTCTTCTTCTACTAGGCTTCTCTACAACAAAGCTTCACACTGTTTCCTACACCTTTCCAGAACAGGAACACCACCTTCCCCACCCCAACAGGCTCTCTAGCACACAGCCATCAAGCCAACATGATGTTCCTAAGCCCAGTAACTACCACGCTGAGCTGCCTCATTCAAAGTTTGTGTCCCAGCGCAATTTAGACTTGGGTACCGCAACAAACACTAGCCCAAAGTACAGGAACCCAAACCTACCAGTTGTTTTCTGACCCACGGCCTGCATTCCCACACCTTCAATAATGGACGTGCACCACAAATGACAATACATCTATCTACACCTGCATTTCTACACATGACAGTGTCCAGCTGGGAAGCACATGCTGGCCCTTGCCTGGAGCTGATGGGGATATTATGTATTTCTTCAAGTCATCTTCAGTAACTGCTCTGCTCCTAGCAAGAGGTGGCTGCATCCGAGACACGCTCTCAAACTGCAGTGCAGGTGATGCAGCCATAAATACTTCCCCTCACATTCACAGAGTATTTGCTGAAGGTACTCTATGCATGGTCTCCAATGTACTGACATCTTTTTGTACACAGTATTGGGAACCAGAAAAAGGAATTCTGGACCAAGGAGAAAACAGCAATTTAACTGAAATATACTGCAAATTAACTTCCTGTGGTCCTGTTGCTGGGGGAAAAAGAAGGAGGTTGGGAGAGTAGAAAGTTGCTACATCTATTCTTTATACTCAGTTTGGCACTTCAAAGAACACTGCACGTTTGCCATTCAACCTAACCTTGTAATGTTTCAAAATGCAAGAGTCTGCTTTCAGGACAGCAGCACATAAATTTTGCAATCCAAATGCCCTACATTAGATGTGGGTCACAGCGGTGGCAATCAATTATAACCAAGTGCCCCAGGTGATATCTGTAATACAGACATCCTGTGCCAGCTCACAGCCACAAATCCTGCTTCATGCTATTTTCTTCCATGGCATTAGAGACAGCACTTTTTGGCAAGAAAAGATAGTAAAGTCTCTCTGCTCCTGATTATACGGAGATCAGTCTGAAGGATCTCTGTCGCAGTCAGTGTAAATTGCCTCAGATTTGCACCGTGGAGATTTGGCCCAAATCTATAGTAGCTCACCCTAAATGTATTCCCCAATTGAAAAACAAGACAAAACACTGTCTGAATTGAAAGTATTTGACCAACCGATTGTGGTTTAAATTTAAACCTGACTCATAATGGGGTAATATGTTCCACAGCATCTTCCTCCTCATACCTCCAAGCAGGGAGAGAGGCCCTGGAAGAAGTGGGGATTACCAGCGTCTGGAGGACAGATAGATCTTCCTAGACCCAGAGCAAGCTCCACAGGAGCTCTTGACATGATCTGAGCCCTCCCCAAGATGGAAAGACCAAAGGTCTGCTCCTGTTTGTTTCAAATTCTTCATTGCAATCTGATGTGTCCTTCTCAGCTTTAACCTGCAACTGTTCATTTGCCCCAGCCCTGTGCTCTGATACATCCTGTGGGACATCCCTCCCATCCACAGCCTCTCAGGTACCTCCCACCCACAGCAGCCTCAGATAACAATGACAATAAAACACAGCACTTCAGCTGCATTTTTTGTGATGCTTTATGATGTGTTAGCAAAACATGGCACCGCTTCCATAGGAAGTAATTATTACTTGTTATTGTTTGACTGCCTGTACATAATAAAAATACCTTAAACCCAATACCACAGCACTCTCTGAAGGATGTCTTTTCACCCTGTAAGGGTTTCCACTAGTTCTGCTCTGCAGTGGTGCCTATTTATTTTTTGGAATGCTTATTCATAAAAGATAAGGGTTTTTTGAAGGGCACAGGGACTTTATTCATAAATACAGAAGCACCTTAATAAAAGAAAGATGTGATGAAGTCTTCAAAGCAGGCAAGAAAACTGATGAACAAAGACATTCCCATAACAACTGAGCTTTATCTGATCAAATTCCAATAAAGCCTGCATTTGGCATAAATCTTTAAAAACATAGCAAGGGCCACTGGAGGATGCTAAAACTTGTTTATTTAATATTATTCCTCCTCCCTTTCTCAAAAGTACTTTATCCTCTTAATATTTTCTGAAGACTTGGTGCACGTTGGGAAGCGCATTGAGTGAGCACAGCGTGGTGGAAAGGCGGGAGAAATCTTGTCTGAGGTCACGCTGCTTCCTTCCTTCCCTCCGGCTTCCCACTCTCCAATGTGCTGATGATCAGCAGCAAAACCACCAGATTAAGCCTCCCTTTCGGGCAGAAGAAACAACAGAAAAGATGGGGCCTTTAAAGAATTTAATTCTCTGCGGCTTCACTTAACCAGAGCCAAGAAGAGACAGAAGCTTTTATAGCAGCCTTATAAAAGTAACTTAATTCCTACTTCTGTGAGTTTTATTATTTTCCATCCTAAGACTACTTAGTATGTTCACTGCACTTCCCATCTGTGCAGGAACACACAGATGTGGCTGACTAATCCTTAAATACCAAGAGAAGTATTCTGGGTGAAAACAGACATTTTCTGCACACAGGGATTACCACTTGCCCATCGGCTTTGTGGATGCATCCAGGGCACCTCCATGAGAATTAATCTCTAGGACTCGCTGCCTGGAGAAATCCAGATGGCAGAAAACCTGGCAAACAGATTCACAGCCACTCACTCCCAGCATAAATATGATGGGGCACTCTCTGCTCCAACTCAGCCTCTGAGGTGGGAGCAGGGTCCTGCTTCTGTTGCGCCAGGGGCCAGGAACAAGGGGCCACAGCCCTGGCTCACTGTGCCAAGCAGCCCCAGTCTGCCTTCCCGGAGTCAGTGCAAACAAGGGCTGTAGGAAAACACAAAGTCCCTTTCTGATGTGGTTTGGAAAAGGGAGCCAAGTACAGCCGGAGGAAAGCTTAGCTGAAAAGGTGCAGTTTTGCATTTCTTCTTTCATTTTAAGGGGTAGATCTCTAAGGTCAAAGGACCACACAAAGAAAGAATCAGGAGGGAAAAAAAAAAATATTTATATTCTGCTTGCTTATTTTTTCAATTTACCCTGCACATCTGTCTCTAGCTGTTCCTGTAATAGTCCTTTAGAGTAATGTTGTCCCTTCTGCACCACTGGTACATATGCTACTACTAAACTGCCACTGGACTAAATCAGAAAGCTCTTGGAAGGCAGTTAGGAGATTTGCACATGTTCAGGGACAGCCACTATTCTCAGTGAACCACAGGAGAGATCTGATTCTCTCCAGAAGACTTCTGCCCCTCTCCTCCTGCTTGACTGAGAAAGGCAAGGGGACAAAGGAACAACTATTCCTTGAAACTGCAGGTATGAGAGGAATTTCAAAAACCCTCATCAAGAAGAACTCCACAACAAAGCAAAATACCAGGCAACCTGAAACTTGGTTGGAGGAGAAAAAAACCCCTAATAATTAAATGTTGCTTATGCAAGATGAAAAACCACACTGTTCCTTCTGGGCACAACAGCCCTGGCAAGCCCAGCATGTATGTCACAAGACAGGAAGCAAAGCTCATGCACAGAGGTGGAGCGGCAGCTGCTCATGCCAACTCCACCAGCAATCTCCTCTGCAAGGCTCACTCCCCATGCATGGCTTTTCATGCTGGAGTCGGATATCCGACTAAGTCTTCAGCCCTTACAGAACATATTTGCCTCTCCCACTGAAATGAGGATCTTCCTCACTCTCTACTTTTACCTCCCATGTCTGTGCCTTTATTCACCACTAGACAACTCTATCTGCATTCTCAATATATCAATACACAGCCCTGAAGCTCCTCCAGCACCACTGTGGCACCAGTGCCTCCTCCCCATCCTTCTTCACTTCCATCTGCATAGATTTTCTTCTTTCTGATCTCTAGAATTCATATAGTAAGTTTTAGGATGCTTTCTATAGCACTGTTCTACAATACACCATAGAATCATAGAATATCTAAAGTTGGAAGGGACCCAAAAGCATCCTAGGTCCCTTCTCTCCAATTTCTCCCTGCTTTTGCTTTTCCTGCTTAACACTGCATGCTAACCTCACATGCTGTGATGGAGATCAGATGCCCCAACATTTAGGGACTCTCATGCTCCTGCAGAAGAGCTGCTGCCAAGGAACCCATACAGTTCAGACTGGCTATCACAGAGCTGCAATACCCACGTACAAGGTTTTAGGAAGAGCCCCATACGAGATTGCAAGAAATAAACATAACCAAAGGGAAATGCTCCAGAGACAGCTTGCCTCTCTACATGCAAAGAAACAAAGTAACATGCCTAAAATATGCCTGGCACAAACACACACTCAGGGTATGCTGCCTTTGGCTTGCCTGTTACTTGGTGGAGAAAAGATCAGATCTTACAATAACCTGTACTCATTACTCACCTAACACTTCACTCAGAATGCTCCACCCAGCCTAAAAAAGAAACTGCCTTACTCACCAGCCATATATTTATCCAGGGACCCAAGTACCTGCCCTGGATGCAGGTGTCAGTCATTTCCATGGGCACAAGCTTGCTGGAGTCAGGCTCTTTCAAGTAAACCCCAGCTGTTTCTCATCACAAGGCAAAATCCCAGCCAAGCAAAGGCCCTTTCTTCCATACCTCTGCTGAACCCTTTGTGTCCCATGTTCCTCAAATGTGGAAAGGCAATGAACTGAGCTTAGACAACCACAGCTGTATTCGTTTCAGGTGGCTGACTAACAACTCTCGAAAGTAGAACAACAGAAAGCCCAGAGATGCCATCAACTCCTTTTAGGATGTCTGAACAGTGAGGTCAAGCCAGAATATACAATTGTTTCAGCAGGCTGCTGTGGCAGCATCACTGGGACTCACAGTGTGTTTCTCTGGGATGGCTGTTCTATACAAACAACACCAGTGATTCTCAACAGACATTCCTAATGGGAGTCCTTTCAACAAATAAGACATTATTTGCTCAATTTTTCTGCCATCCTGTTCTTGGAAAGGAAAGCAGTCAGGTCACAGCCCCCAGTGACCACCTGTGGTCCTGAATCACATTCAAATGGGAATTAAGTTTTTCCTACATTTAAACAACGTATAAACAGACCAATGCACTTTTCCTGCTATCAGCCTCCATGACTGGCTTTTACTTCAGTTAGCCCATGAATGCAAATTGCCTCCTCTCTCTGCTCCAAGTTTGGCTTCCACTTGACCAGACCAGGCAGGAAAAGGTGAACATTCAAAGTGAGGGAGAAAATTCACTCAAATTTGTACCCACTGGATCTGAGTGGGACTCCACAATGCTGCAAGCCCAGGACAGTGCCCAAGCACAGCTAATGCAGGCAGCAGGAACTGAGCTAGAGGGGCTCCTACCCTTTTACAAGGTGGTATCCTACCCATCAAGGTTTTCAGCAGAACATGTCACAAGTTGCTGGAACAACTTTACTCAGTATAAAACTGCTGGGACCTGGGCCCCTTTTAGTTGCTGTTTCTCAGCGAGGTGAACTATGTTTTAGATGAAATATGCTCTAAGACAGTATTTGCAGAAATGCACAGACTCTAAGTTAAGTGAGGTTAAAGACTCTAAAATACTTAAAGATGAAATTATATAAATCTTGTCAACACTCAGGAGTGAAAGAATCATGGGGTATTTTCATATTTAGTCCACAATCCCTGAATTGTCCACTCCCTTGCCACAACCCCTGGATTACTATACAGGAGCCAGGTTTGAAACTGCTAAGCTTTGCAATTCCGTTATTAATGCCATTTATACAAGAAAAGCTTAAAAATCTTCTCCTGAACACAGGCCAGAGAGAGAGGAATTTGACTTCTACGTAAACTACAGTTCAGGTCAGGTGTTCGGATACAGAGATCCTGGCTAACTTTTTTGATGTCTTGTTCTCTCAATTTTTTTTATGTGCTGAAACATAGAATCACAGAATCACTAGGGTTGGATAAGACCTCCAAGGTCATGGAGTGCAACTTTTGACCAAATACCACCATGTCAACTGGACCATGGCACTAAGTGCCATGTCCAGTCATTTACTGAACTCTTCCAGGGATGGTGACTCTACCACTTCCCTGTGCAGCCTGTTCCAATACTTGACAACCCTTTCAGTGAAGGAATTCTTCCTGATGTCCAGCCTTAACCTCCTGTGGTGCAGCTTGAGACTATTTCCTCTTGCCCTGTCACTGGCTGCCTGGGGGAAGAGATCAATCCCCACCTGGTCACAACCTCTTTTCAGGCAGTTGTAGAGTGATAAGGTCACCCCTGAGCCTCCTTTTCTCCAGGCTAAACATCCCCAGCTCCCTCAGCTGCTCCTTATAGGACTCCCTCTCTAAACCCTTTCCCAGCTTTGTTGCCCTTCCCTGGACATGCTCCAGCACTTCAATATCTTTCTTGCAGTGAGGGGCCCAAAACTGAACACAGGATTTGAGATGCTGCCTCACGAGGGCTGAGCAGCGAGGGAAAATCACTTCCCTGGTCCTGCTGGCCACACTACTACTGACACAAGCCAGGATGCCATTGGCCCTCTTGGACACCTGGGCACGCTGCTGGCTCAAAACTCTGGAGTCCTGAGGCCCAGCTGCTAGAAAAAGTTTGCACATTCCAGCTTCATACGATTTTGAGTGAGGTCCTTCCTAGGGAAGGCACTGAAGTAAGAGGCTGCTTTGGAGAGTGGGGCCTCAGCTGCTTCTCCCCACAGTTTGTTCTGCCTGCCGGATGGGTTTGCAGCAGCCAGGCGGGCGCTGGTGGATGCGAGGGGCTGCCATACCTGGTACAGCTCTATCCGCTGCTCTGACACGCGGGCCTTCGAGTTCTGCAGCCGGAAGACCCTGAACTCAGCCTTCACCAGGTTGGAGGCATTCTTTTCCATTGCCGAGACGTCAAACCTGATGATTCGGAAGTAAAGGCTGTAATAGCTCGGCGGGATGGAGTCTGCAAGAAAGCAGCGTGATTTTATTACCTTCCTTGATGATAAAATATGTTGTTCCTTCAAACATTTTAATACAAGACAGCCTCAGCTGGGGAAATATCTGAAGCATGGTTCAGTTTCCAATGGTCAATTTAGTACTATTAACAATTTAATAAAAATTTTAAAAATCAACCCCACGTGTTTTTTATAAGACTGACATATTAGCAGAGATTAACAACTACTTTCAACTCCATTTCAGGTCATGCATTTAAACCTCCCTTCTTTTAAACCTACTGTTGGAAAATCCTGAATACTTATAAACTGAGAAAAAACCAGCAGTTGGTATATGGTAAATGCCTTCAGGCTTGCAGAGAGTTCACAGGGATCTGCTAAGACAACAAATCACAGCAGCTCATCTGATCTATATGACCTCTGAAACCCACTTCCCCCCAGAATATGAAGCATGAATTACCCAGCTTCAGATTTTATTCCATACCTAGTTTTTAAAGGATATTTTTGGAACAAAATAGTCATTCTGATTATAGTGATGAGGGCTAGAAGAGAAGAGGAAAGAAAGACAAAGGGAAAAGGCAAGCAGACAGTAGATATTATAAACAGGATTACATGAATTTTGACCACTTGGAAGCAATAAAACCCATAAACATAACCACCCCTTACTATATATTGGGGAAAAGCAGAAAAAAATCCCAGAAAAATGGACCCAAGTCTTCAACAGCAGTGTTAGATATCTCAGTTTAGGTTTCAAAACTGTGTTTCTCTTTCCCACTGGTAAACCCTGACTAACGGTAAGCAGCGAGCCACTTTTGCACAAGCCAGGTAACCCTAAGGGCTTCAGTCATCATCTGAAGCCCTTCCACATTTTCCAGAGCAGCAGCATCAGGGAAGTTTCCCTGCAGCACCCTGCCTGACACCCAAACTCCTCAGAGAGGAAACAGGGGAAAAGAGTGCAAGGAGACAAGCTCACACTCCTCAAAGAAGAGATGAAATTACTCTAAGCCCTCATAAAAATCTCTGTTCAAATGGAAGGAACAGTTTCTTCTTCTCGTACAGTGTGAAAAATAAAGTGGATAATTAAAAAAAAAAACCAAACCCAAAAGGAAAATTGTATTTTGGGCCTGGGGAGGCATTCCCAGCTGAGGAAGCACAGGTGTGCTCACAGTTACACATTTAATAACCCAGTTGTTGTAGCTCTTTGAGTAAGTTCAAACTATGTAATAAATATAGCTATGAGAAAATCTTTGATGATAAAGAAATAATCTCAGCCTCAACTGTAGATGTATTATAAGTGAGAGATGACAAGTTCTCGAAACACTTCAAAAAATCCTCTGAAATAGTACTTCCCAAAGCAGACCCTCAGTATGATCAAACAGGTATAAATGTAACAGGAAGCCCCAGACTACCTTATGATTCCATTTAATTAAAGAAACAAAAAAAGGTTTCTCAGATTTTCACACCTGCAGTGCTTGAAAATAACCCCCCAGGCATCATAATCACTCTTCTTGTCTACCATGCTTATTGACAGGAAGCAGCTCCAATCTCACAGGGTGAACTCAAATGCAAACGGACACAAATCACCCTTGCACCAAAGATGCTCCTCTCTCCCACCAGCAGCACATCAGTGCTAGAGTCTCTCAAAATACCAAACAAAGGGCTTCTGAGAAAAGCTTAACTATACAGCAACTATGGTCTTCATCTTGATACATTCTGCAAATTCTTATAAAAGCTACTTGGTTCAGAGATTGCATCCTCCTTTAAGAGAGAAATAGTGTCTTCAATTTATTTTTCCTGCTGTCGGAAACTCCGAGACTACTACTTGTTCTTCAGCCAAACCTAATCCTACTAGGAATATAATTTGGCGTAATAATATGTATATATAAGATTGATGCTTCCAAGATGAGTTGTAAGTTGTCCTTCCCTGTCATTTGTTTGCGGCATTAACCTACCATTTTGTTCACTGTGGACAAGTCAAATTAGCAGCCATTCACTTGCCCGGGCACAGACAAACCCTGTCCATCTTGACTTTATTTTAGATTGAAAAGTCCTATTTAACTGTCAGTTTGTTTTATATTTAGCTTCTTATTCCTAGAACTTTCTTGTGCTATATTTGTAGGCCTTCTTTCCAGTTTCATTATTTTAGATACTGTATATTACAAATCTCTGAATATGTATCTGAGTGGATATTCCTGAGCCATTTCTGCATTTACATTTTTTTTCTCTTTCATATATAAGGAAGACAGAGAATGTATACTCTTTCAGTGTGCCCGTTTCTGTGTTTGCATATGTGCATTTGTACACACTGCAAACAAGCATTTACCTCCACTGTAAGGCAGGCATGGGACACTCTCTGTGAGTAAGAAGGAATTCTTGTCTTACAGAAGTTTCATACCTCTCCTGTGAGATAGTTTTACATCTTTATATGCAAAAATACACATAAGAAATTTTATTTTTTTACTCCATCATTTATGACAGTATCCACAGGAACTCAGTTAAGGAAAAGGCATTATTCATGGACAGATGAAAAATAGGAATGGCTGACTGCAGAATTGGGGTTTACATGAAAATTAATCAACATTAAGACTGAGAAATGAGGCTTGCAACTCTCTTTAAAGGAATGGTAAGAACCCTATGGCGTCTACAAGGTTTTGGATTAGCCTTTAAGTGGTCTCAGATATTGCAATTTATCTCTCTTTGTGACTCCACCTTAACCTGACAGGTGTATCAATTCAGACTCAGTTGGATACCTCTGCACTCCCCTCTGGTTTTGGCCCCATGACTCCAGTAGACGCCAGGATGACTCTCACCACTCTAGTCTGCAAACAGAGTTACCCTGCTGCAGACTAGACACCTGAAGCATTTTTTGAACTACTATCATTAATGAGTGGAATTAAATCAATATGTTTCCTGGTGGCTAGGAAAACGCAGATTTCTTTTGTTTTGGTGGCAGAGAGAATAGTAAATGCAATGAAAGGTTCCATTTTTATCATTTTTAAATTACTCATTAAACCAACCCTCAAAAAAACCCTGAAGACTTCCAGCTGTAACAATCACAATCACAATCATCACGATTGAGACAAGAGTTACACAACACAGTTGGAGAATGTGAAGGTAGCATCCATCCTCGTCCTTCCTTTAGGCTGCTAAACACTGAGCATCACAAGTTTACCCTTTTTGGTTTTTTTTCTCTGCCTTGAACAAGCTGAAATGTCATCAGCTGCTTTGCATGGGACAGTCCAAACTGCCAGGTTAAAATGTACTCTGGTATGTGAGTGATTCAGTACATAAGGACACTGTGGTTTCTGTGCCTCTTACTGACTTTGTCCAACGTCCAGCATCCTCTAGGCTTCTGGGCCAGCAACCCAGACAGAAAACAGCCCTGCTCTGAGAAAGCAGAAAAGCACCAACAGGAGGAGTGCAGGAGACCTATCCCAATACACTTTTCAGAATTGCTCCAGGCTGGAACACTGTCAATAGGAGAGACCGAACACATTCTCTGGCCAAGCATCCAAAGCAGCACACAGGCCCCCAGGAGCGCCTGGGAGGAGAGCAAGATGTAGACAAGCACCCTTAAACTGAAAGCAGGGACAGAAAGTCTGCTTTGTGCTGAAGATATTCCCCAAATCAGGAATAACCTGCATAAAATGAAGACACTTCTGCCTTGCACGGTCATGTTTGATGAACTAAGACCTGCATTTCCACAGCTTTCCTCACAAGTACTGCATGTACTGACATTTCAGGAGAAAAAAACCACTCTGTTTGACACAGCTCTTCTGAGAGTTGGGCTTTCATTCTGGCGAGGAAAAAGACCTAAATTCAATTGTATCCAAATGAATCTTTTTTTCCCCCTCTGAATTTTCATTTCTGCTATTGAAACAAAAATAAATCAATTACATGCACAGCCCAAGTTAGGAAAAGTAAACAACTTTTCTTTTCTCATTGGAAGAGGCCAGACAGGCCGCCTTCACACATACACCCACACTGGAAAGGCTGAGAGCTTCAATCTGATCCTTCCCATCAAGGGCTTCTAATAAATGCTCCAAAGATTTATTTTTATTCCCTTTTGTGTTTATTAAACTTTGGAGGGTTTCTTTTCCTTTTTCTTTTCTTTCCGGTGCTTTGCCCATTCTTTATTATGGCAGCTACAAAACACGGAGTGCCCTTTTCTTCTCGCTCTCTTTTTTTTCCCCTCCTCATCTTTCTAACTGCAGTACATGAATGACCGTGTAGTAGGCTTTGAAGCAGCATATGCAAATATTTATAAGAGTAGCTTGATTGTTATTAAATGCAGTTGTTACGCTTTCCACCCTCTGGCAAGCTTCCCTAACCTCTCTAACTATTAGGACCATTTATGCTGTTTAGATTTCAGCTCACTGATAGCAAATTCTATGGGGGTTTTTTTCTAACAAGCAGCATAATGTGACATCGTTTCTCCCTCTGTGTGAATTTCTCACTCTGCTCAGTTTTGACCCTGCCAGGAGCTGGGTCAGGCTGCCTCCAAGGACATGCAGACATGTTAAGTGAAGCAGCATGTGCTGGAAGGGTGAACAGCTTGTCAGCTACGACAGCACATCATTCCAGCAGGATACCATCCTTCCTGTCAGGCACACTCAGGTCACAAATCCTCTCCTCTTTTCTAGGGAAAGCCTCTCCAAGAAATTAAAAGCTTGCTTAATGCATCTGGGCTCCCAAAGCCCATAACAATCACTCTGCTCACCCCTCCTGACCCTGATGTGACTGCAAAATCCTGCCTGAAACCGCCTCTCTGCAATGAAAGGGGACCAAATAATGGAAGCCACAGGTCATATCCAGAAATTGGTACTGGTCTCAAGGGTAAATCAGTCATACATCAGCTTCCCATTAGCTCTGAAATTCTGTCCCACTCTGACATTAAGCTATGAGCACATGCATTAGCTGGTCAGTGCTCTTGGACAGAACACTTTTGCCATTCTTCCCTCGGGCATCACTCCCAGACTCTTGCAGCAAGGCTTCAAAGTCAGGCAGTACAAAAGTAGTCTAAGGGACTTACTTCAATATTCCAGTTTTTATCTACAAAGCTGCCTCTGAGGTATTATCTTTATCTCTCACCAACCATTTGCTACTGAGGAGGGACAGTACACTGAAAGTCAGAAAAAACCCGCTGGGAACACAGTGGATTGAGAAAAGAATAACTACCTAATTACCAGATTTTGTGACATTTTTCTGTCACTGACAAACCACTTGCTATTCCTCTTCTGAAACACACTTAAAAGGTATAACAATATATGAAAAGTAAACAACCCTAGGACATTCCAGATTGAAAAGATAGGCACAATGAGGCAGAGAGGGAATTTTCGGAAGACACGTTTATGAAATTATGTGTTCTGTACTTAAAATCTGACAGAAAAGCTTCTCACAGGAGCCATCTTTATGGCCCCCTCCCCATTACTAAAACCACAACATTGAGCCTTCGGGTTCTGCTGCTACTTCCTCATTGCTTCACCAAGCCTGAATCAGAAGGTGACTAGCCAAAGCAATGACCTCAACAGCAAAGTGATCTGGTAGTCTGCTTTCCAGTTACCCAAATAATTCATTCCCTTAAGGTACTCCTATTGCTCTAGAGTTTGATGGACTCTGACAATGCTCTTACATAATTGTCTTTTGTACTTTCAAATTCTGTTATGGTGAAAAACATCCTGCAGTTGTCTTTGGGTCAGAATACAACTGGCATAGTAAGGATTCTGAGACATTGTAATTATCCCCTGGAGAATCATAGGATTAAGTTTAAGTTTAGGTTTAAAGTTCTCACAAAGGCAAGTAGTAAAATAAAACTTAAGTAATTGCTAGTGGTGTAGCAAAGTTGCTGCATAGGATTCTTGTACAAAACAGGTTTACGTCCTGGCTTTGTGGGTCACCATAAAGATGCAAAGAGAAGGGCATCTTATTCCATGCTCCCTAATTAGTGTCACTTCATCCCTATTAGCACATTGGGACTGGATAT
The DNA here is from genome assembly GCA_013400735.1 of Pomatostomus ruficeps. Classification (NCBI taxonomy): domain Eukaryota; kingdom Metazoa; phylum Chordata; class Aves; order Passeriformes; family Timaliidae; genus Pomatostomus; species Pomatostomus ruficeps. The sequence goes on from VYZT01052853.1 coordinate 60,652, forward strand.
GAGTCTTACAGTGGGCAACAAACCTTGCCTAGAAAAGCTACCACTGCTGTTTTAAGGCAATACAATACAACTCATTTTAATGCTTTTTTTCCGTAGTTGTTCTCCCCAGCTGGGTCAAATCACATTGCAAGTTTAACCTCAACTATGTTTAAATGCTGCAGCTGAAACTGACTACTTTGGATGTTAATTTGGTATGCAGACCACTGTAAGAAGGGCTGTAATTTTCCTGTATCACTGAATTGTCTGATTTAAGTGTTTCTTATCAGCCAAAAAGCCCTCATTTAGATCCTTTTTTTCCACTGGACTTTCTCTCTCTTTCACCCTTTCACAATTATGCTCATGAAGCTACTAGTCTTTGTATACTTAGCCCAAAACACCATTTAGCATGAAAATATCCATACTACTCACACCAGTCAGAAAGAAGGAAGAGAAAATATCTATCCTGAACAATCAGTGATGGCTCCTTCTCTCCTCCCTCTCTTATGGGTTCCATATGAAAATAAAAAACTAGGCCAAATTCACATACCCTTGTTCACCTCCTAGGAGGTGCAACACCAAGAGGCTGGACTACAGCAGATGCTCAAAATGAACCCCTTTTGAAAAAGGTTCCCAGCTATTCCATCACCCAAAAGGCAAAGGAGAGTCAAATTTAACACCAAAGAGAAAAGCAGCAAGAACATTCTGCTTTTTCTGAGAAGATGACCAAAAACATCAGCCAAAGTCCCCAGGACCACTATCCTGTGAATGCCAGGGAGGCAATGCTGCCTCACACAGTCCTGCTGCAAAGGGATGGAGAGTTCAGGTGGGTTCAGCCTCCCACAGAAAAAAAACCCTGTCTCCCATCACTGCTCATTGCAGGAAAGATTAGAAAATCGTTTCAGCAAAGGGAGAAAAATACTTAAGGAAAACATACATAGTCCTTCCCGACAAGCTAGACAATTTATTTTGGAGGGAATCAGTTGTTTGTGTGGGATGTCTGGAGCAAAAACTTAACACCTGTGGAACACACAGGAAGACACTTGGAACTAAGGACTGCAAACTGCATGTATGAGTTTACATCTTCAGATGTATGGTAAGGCAAATCAGCACAGCAATTGCAAAAACTTAAAACTACTTTACCACAACAGGGCAGACCTGAGGCAACTACAAGACACAATCCTGGTCCTTTACAAAGTCTCCTGTTCTGAGAGTGTGTTCTGATGAGTGAATTCCTTTAGGAAAGTGCACTTTTCCTCTGCAACTCTGAAGAAAGCAAGGGCTGCCCAGAAGACCACTTCTGCTATAAAACAAAACTCTCTGAGTATTAACTTATAGAAGAATCTGACCAAACACTGAAACTCGAATCAACAGCTTGGATCCAAACTTCTGAAGCTGGAGGAGAATCAAAAGCCTGTTGAAATCACTGAAACCTCTGGCTAAAATGAAAGGGGAAGCTCTCCAGTCCCTTTTAGGAAGACAAAACCAGAGCTCCAACCCAGGCATACTTGGTGTGACCGCTGCCAAATACTCCTATTTCTCAAAAAGGACCATGGAGTCCCTCCCAGGGGACAGACCCTCTGTAGACAAAGTAGCACACATTGTACTGCCCCATGCCTATATTTCTTTTCCCTATTTGCAAAAGTTGGAGTAGCTGGAAACAGGGGTAAAGCATCATCTCACATGACAACACCTGCACGGTGCTCAACAGACACTTTCTGCCCCTGCCTTTATGACTGCTTGGATGTGAATTTCCTGGAGAAAAATTCCACAATGAGAACTCACCAGACCCTACTTTCTCTGCCTGCCTTCAAAGCTTTCCAGGCTGTTGGCTTGTTTTTCCTCATCCATGCTGAAACACAAGCATTGGGTAATGCAAACAACACTGATGCATCAACATGAGAGCTGTTCTCAGGTCTAAATTTTGTGCCATTTGAGAAACGCTTAATTGGGGTAACTTAATTACTTGGGAATATTCTGGAGAGCAGCAAATGCTGAATTTTCCATTCCAAACCATCTTTCACATATACAAATCTCAAGGCATTTTAGAAAATCTGAAAGGTCTGACCCCAATTCTCCTCTTCTCAAAGTCCTCTTTACACACTACCTATCATGCAAAGGAGCCAGAGAGAGTGTAAACTCAAACCCTACTGCTATCTTTGTTTCTCAACAAAGAAGTCTTAATCTTGTGGCAAGTTAAAACATATGGGGAAAGGAACAGCACAACAGCTCACTCTCTCACACATAAACCCCCTCTAATCTCACTGCTGCATATGCAACACTGCAGTTTTAATAGTGAGAGAGAAAAACACATCTTCAGATGCGTCCCTCACTCCTGTGTTAGGTGCCATCACAGCAAGCCCATGGCCATGCATTCCCAAGAGAAGCTGACTGATCCTTTTCTGCCAGGAAGGTGAACGAAAAGCTAAAAGGAAAGCTGCTGTGTCTGTCAACAGGCATTAGAACAAGTTATAAAGTTACCAAAGCCTCTCCAAAACCTGAGTAAAGTTTTGGTCCCACTGAAGTCACTGACAAAACATTCCCAACACTTTCCAAAGGGCCAGGAATTTACCCCCACAACTGCAAGCACAGAGAAGATTTTCAGCACAAGGAAACTGTCTCCAGCCTCTCTGTGAATTTATCTGCCAACAAAAGGCTCTTCAGCTTTCAGCAGTTATTTTGTGAACATTCAGGGAAGAAGAACTCCTTTCAAATCCACATCAGGATCCTTTGAATGAAATCCCAGGTTATCATGTATCACCACTGAAATCAAATATGTAAATAGATGTGTGTTATGTTTGGAAACTTCTCAGGTATGTACTTCGCTATTCTACTTACACTGGAATGTAAGAAAAATACTCCTAGTGTCTTTCATCTCTCTCTGTGAAAGGCTGCTCCTCTTTCAGCTAGGAATCATAAGGAAGAATTGCAAGTACAATTGCCTATCTCATCTTCAGAAAAAAAAAAAAAAGAAAAGAAGAAAAGAAAAAAGAAAAAAGGTGGGGCAGAAAGAAAAAGCTCACCAGGGAACACAAACCTTTCTCACAGGCAAAGTAAGACTCAACTTGCTGGCACAGTTCAGCTGAGGTTTTATGGCTGCAATGACCTCAGCGAGTGAAAACAGAGCAAACCAACCTTCAACCTTCTGCCGTTCACAAGACTGACCTACAGTCTTCCCTGTAACAAAGACCTTTTTTCTCTTCCATTTTCCAATCTTCTTCTGCTTCCACACAACTGAAGTGATACCTTGAGAAGCAACCTGTAACAGGAGACTTCTCTGCTAGCAGGCTGAAGAGGCAGACACCTCTGGTCACAAGCCCAGCTGCACTTCTGTGTATCCCACTGCTGGGATGCTGACTTGCAGTGCCTAAACCCCCCCAAGCAGCCATCAATACTCCAAACCCCCCAAACCCAAGTCACCTTGAATAATTTTTATCTAAGAAAAATATTTTACCTTCTCAAGAACAGATTAGGTGTAAGGTTAGATTTATGTGTGTGTGTGTTTGAGAAAGTCTATATGTTTATTATTTTTTAAAAATCCTTCCTCTTCCTGGCACCTTCCTGATGAATTTCACTTGCACTCACAGCCCAGCCAGCAGGATTAAAACTGGCTTCACAGTGTTATCACAGTGCCATTTTACTAATGAACTACATTTTAAAAATATGTTTTGTTCAGACATACTTTTATTGAATCCCTCACATTCACACAAAAAATTACTTCTGTTATAAATCTATCTTCCCTGTCGGTCTACAAGAGGAGCTTAGCATGCCTGCACGCAGCTCTGCACGCTCTGCGTCTCTCCCTCCTCCCAGCTCCAGGGTTTCCACAGGCATGGGGCCAAGGCAGCAGCATCCTGCAGCCCTGGGGGGACCTACCATCCATGGGAAGGTAAGAAAGCTGTGCTCCCTCAGCAGTGCCCAAGGCAGAGAAGTCAACCATCCCACAGGGTCAGGCTGCTCCGGGAGCCACGGGACATTGGTCCTGCAGGGCCTGCCCAGGTCAGGTTCCCCCAGACCTGGGGATCAGGGAGGTCTTTTGGGGACCCCTGGGAGCAGCTCCAGTGAAGAGGATCGCAGTTAAGCCTGGTGCTTGGACAGAAGTACAGGCACATACTCTCAGTGCTGGAAACCAGGGTTTACAAGATGAGCCTCTCCAAGGAGATGGACTCAGTACTTCCTTTAAGGCGAGCTGTGGTTACCCATGGCCTGTCTCTGTCTGTAAAATCAGCCACTATGCTCTGACAGCAAACACGCTCCTCACAGGCTCCAACCTGTGCCTTTAGCACCGGATGACTTGAGCTGCCTTTTAAGCCTGTGAATGCCATCTCCATTTTAATCTTCCATGTAGAAGGGCTTCTAATCACAAGCATTGTTACGAAATCCATGAGGATGGCTGCAAATCTCTTGGATATGTCCTAAGGATTATATTCTGCCATGGCAATGCAACTATAAAAAAATATACTTTACAAAAAATGTGCCACTGCAGAACAAAGCTGCACTGGAGAGAAAAAAACAGGAAAACATTCTGAATTATTTAAAGAACTAAGAAAACTTTCCCCAAATCCAATTTTCTCCAACAGTGTCACAACAACCACAAAGCTGTCATACATGACAAACTCGGTGGTGTTGAAATCAAGGAAATGGCAGCTGAAAGCCATTCTCAGGCTATTTCACAATTTGGTTTAAGCTGCTGTGTTTGTGTGCCTCTCTACCTCAGCACAGAATACACCAAATATCACTTCTCTTGTTCTCAAGTCCAACATTTAATTTCTCCTCTTATACATCTGCAGGGCAATTCAATCAGCTGGAATTGAATGTATGTGATATAAGTGGTAAAACCAGTCTGAATATTTAGCAGAGTAACAGGGCAAGAAGCCTATCATTCTGCTTCAGAGAAAGAGCATAAGCATTGGCTTCCCTTTAAACACAGTCCTGTAAAGTCATTCTATGAGCTTTTTATGCAGCCACGTGCTTAAAGGATTTCCTGCCTCAGAGCCCCTAGCAGTGAGGGAGCACAGGTTGAATCTAGTCCTCTTGATGCTCCTCAGACTGAGGAGAGCCTGCAGGACCAAATCCTCCATGCAGCTCACATGTGTTATGAATGATTTTTGTTACTGTTTTCCCAATCTACCCAACCTGTGTTTTGGAAAGGCCTCCTCTGAGCAGGAGCAGGAGTTGCTAACAGCTTTCCTGCCTATGCTGTTGGTGGCCTTTGAGTTCACACTCCTGGTGAGAGAGATGAAAATGAGCATCCACCTTCTGCAGAGATTGCTCATTCCACCCTTTTCAAGCTGGCCTGTGGACAGTCACCTCCTACTAACACTCTCCAGGCTCTCCCAGGCTGGGTTACATTCCAGGCTAAATAGAGTCACCCAGCCTCCCCAGATTTGTTAGCTTTAACATGGGAAGAGAGTACAGCTTCAACAAGTTGGTCAAGGCAGGTCCCTTGCACAGAGATTAAATTAAACAGTGCATCCCACAGAACCCAGCAGGGCAGCAGTCTTTGCTCCGTCATGGATGACTACTGAGTAAGAAAGAGTATACCATAGACCAAACTGTCCCAAGTTCCTTTTCCTTTTAAGATGGACCTAGAAAGAGTAGTACCCTACTGCCAAAGGTCTAGAGTACCAAGTCCAGCCTGTTACCTATGGCTGCAGGTTACTGCACATAAGGCAATGCACCTTTGAATTTTCATCTCCTGAAGAAACTGTGAACTATCCTTTTCCTCCTTCTATCTGCGTATTTATGCAGCCCCACGACCACAGCTTTTAGGTGCACATCTGTCATTCATCACAGTTGGTGGTAGCTCTGTTACTTTTGCTGCCTCATCTCACTTGGAGCTCTCCCACCATTTCATTCCTTCAAACCACTCGGGCATTTTCCCTCTTCAATTAGTCCCTTAAAACTTTCCTTCCTCTTTAAGCTCATGCTTATTCTTTCATTAGTGCGTTTTGTGGTGCTCTCTAAGGACAACAAAACAAAATAAACCTCTTTCCCCCCCATAATTACACTGTCATGGTCTCAACGGTGGAATAATGTACAAGTTGTAAGAAACCAAACCAAAGCACAGACTGATAATGAGGGTAACACCATCAGACTTCACCCTCTTTTGGAAGGGGAAGAGAGTAAAATTGAATATACAGCCGTAAACCATAGAAAATTAAATAGGTCTCTGCAAATGAAAGTTGCCTGTGAACGTAGTTTCCAGGTTTGTGGTTTTAATTACTACATAAATGAATGGAAAACAGGATTAAGGAATTTGCACAATTGTTAGACATCATATTTGGAATCACAGTCTTTTTTTCAGCTACAATACCATGAAGGCATAATCCAATAAAGTCCAACTGAAATAGATCCAAGTTCTCCTTGATACTTAGTTTGATAGACAAAAATCCGAAATCATTCTCCAGCAGCATTCACATGGGACTGAAACATGCAATATCAGGGTGATTTTGCAAAGCTTCCTCACTTATACTTAGGCCTTGAATGTTATGATTTCATCCATTAAAAACATCTATGACTTCCAGTTTCTCATCTTTGCTTATTTACTAACTCTGTTTGTAAACAAGATTTCAGGCACAAGTTGAACCATGGACCATGATCTCCTCTACAAGAGAAGTCTTCTGAGTATGAGGACTCCCAGATGATAAAGCCATCTGGGAATCAATCAAAGCATGCAGAGGAGCAGAAGTGTTGGAACCACTTCTGTGCCCTTTCAAGAATCCATTCATGTTTGCAAACACAAAAGCTTGGTGCTTTTCATTCACAGCTAGAGCAAGCTGTTCTTTTTCCCTCCTTCTTTTCCTTGTTTTTCTCTTACTGCAATGCAGGTTGAATTTAGCCTGACCAAACTGCCCATGAGTGTTCTTTACACGTCTTCATGTGAGTCAATTACCCAGGGAGAATTTAGCATGCTGTACCAGTCCAGTCAAGCTTTTCTTCTGCAAGCTTAAAATCCCCCTAACTCTCTTCTCCTTCACAGGCTTGCTCTTCATCTCCAGCTGAAATGAAATGCAGTAAATATTACACTTGCAAGGTAACAGGTCTGGAATGTGAAGCATCTAGAGCTCAGCAGAGTCTCTTCTTGGCGTCTCATATGTACCTTTTTGCCTAGTGCCAAACAGTATTTGACTGGCTTTGTTCAATTCAAATAAAGATACTGAATCCTGGGACTGAACAAACCTCTTAAAATCAAAACCATAGTTAAGAGAAATGCCTTCTAAGAAATGCCACTAAGAGAAGATACAACTGATGCATGCCTTTTTAGAGTCCCCACAAAGAGCAGCATCTCGACTAGACCTTTCCATCTGGAATATATGCTTGACATTTTTGTTATCATCCTTCACAAATTAAAGACAAGAGAAAGAAGATAATGGCTGGTTTTTCATGGTTTGTCCTACAGAATCCTTGCCTGTCACACTATGAACTGCACAACATCAAGGACCAACATGGCCAAACTTCTGTCACTCTAGAACTGGGTTTACAGAATAGCCCTGAGAGCCAGCTGATATTGAAGAGTAAGAACAGTCATAAAGCAACAATTAAGTTCAAATTCTCTTTATAATCAAGCCTTATTAATTGGCACCACACAGCATAGCTTGGCAAGGATAAACTCCAAGAATTTCTCACCTTTGAGCCTAGGGCTGTGTCCACACACACCTAGGGCTCAGTCTTGACAAATGCTAACTTCCAAGTGCTCTGTTCAGAACTTCATGACCCCCTAAGGCTGGAAGAGCTCTTCTGAATTTAACATTTGCTTCTACTAATTAACTGTATGGATTAGATGCTTTGTGTCAGCACTACAAGTTAGAAAGAGACAGCATTCCCAGCCTCTCTCCCATGGGAATGTAATGGCTGGCCAACCCAACAGGTTCAAGCTCTGAATGGTATAACTTGAGTAATTTACATACAGGCTACAGGTCTGCTTGACCTTGAGGCAGAAAGTTATGCCTTGCTAACCTAATCCTCAGAAGCCTTGGACCAAAATGCAGGTTTTGCATCTCAAAATTTAAAGTGGAAACAAACAAAATACCTTTGAATCTGAAAAGACACCAATACTCATCACAGACTAGTAGCAAGATGTGGGAAGACCATGGCCCCCACACCCTGTTGTTCCAACTAGAACTTTTTTTTTAATCCAATGCTGGAAATGTTCTAGATACTTATGACTAAAAATGTTTTATTCCAACAGTCTACTTTTTACTCAAAACCACCTTTTTCCAGTCTGATCTAAACTGTGGTTTCCAGTCTTTACTGGTCCAAGCACAGTAAGAGTGAGTAAGCAATGGCCATTCTGAGCAAATGAGGGCCTCCCCAGATCACTCCATAACAGTGATAAAATTTAAAAAAATCTAAAAAATTAAAAAGATTTATTGCCAGAAAAACCTAGTCAAGAGTTTGAGCCTTTTGAGTTCTAATATTTCTTATTGCTATTATAAAAACTTGCTATTTCAAATGTGCTTAAAAAAAGAGAAGAAAAAAAAGGAGAAGGAAGAAAGAAAGAAGCAGAAAGAAGGAAAAGAAGAAAACAAAGAAAAAGAAAAAAGAAGAAAAAATAAGGAAAAACAAGAAAAAAGAAGAAAACAAAGAAAAAGAAAAAAGACAAAAAAATTAAGGAAAACAAGGAAAAAAAACAAGAAAAAAGGAAACTAAAAAGAAGGAAAAACAAGGAGAGAAAAAAAAAAGAGGTTGTTTTTCCGAATAATTTCAAGTTAACATACTAAGATGTCCTAGACAGTTTTCTGAGTCTTAAAACCATCCCATTTCAAATGTTGGTTTATGTAAATCTGGAAAATTGCCTTGTCTGGAGTAAAATCATATACAGATTGAAAAAGGATTAAGGGTTTTTTTTGTTACAATATATGCACTTTTTATGTTTTAACCTTCTAGTGTCTGAGATGGAAGAGAGCTGGGAGACTGGGGAATAAGGAGAATGGGGAAGGGTACGGGCCACTGCAAGGGCTGCTGCAGGTACAGACTCTCTTTTTGCATTCCACAAGGTGACATGGGGCATTAGAGACACGAAAATATCATTTTACACCATGGCCCCTCCTTATGACAGGTTAACACATGAGGAAATGGCAGAAGTTCCTATCATAGTGAGCACTTGGTTCTTGTCGGTGCTATTCATAGCTGAGTGTTCAGGTTTACAAGGCTCGACTAGCTTTCCTGTGTCCAAATAAAACAGCTGGATTGATCCAGTTGGATTTTCCAAAGGGCAAGATAAACATCTTTCCCCATAATACTACAAATATCGATCACTCCAAGTGCCGCCACCTGCCTGAGATTCATCTGCAGAGAACTTGCTTTCAGACAGATGGCACCAAGGCTGAGTTCCTGATTCCTTTTTTGCTTGGGGAGCTTTATCACACTCTGGAGGAGACACCATGATAATAGCACTGTGGTGCACGACAGTTGTGCGCCAAAGGTACCTGGGTGACACACACCTCCAGCAGGTCCATGGTGTCACCAAGACAATGGAACTACACCCCAGCTCATCAATAGAGTGCTTATTGCCTCCTATTTTAACAGCAGGTTCTGCTCAATTAATTTCAACTCTTTCCCTCCACCTCAAGTTTCACCTATATTGTTTTAAATTTTTACCATAATACCCCCCAAAACTGGCTTCATATTGGCAAGCAACTTTACTTTCTGCTTTTTTGGGCATGCATAAATGTTTGAGACAGAATTCTTGAGAGAAAGAGGCGTGCATACAAACAGACACACTTATATGCACACAGAGAAACAAAAAATATAAAAGAATATGTTTCAGACTAGCAAAATGACATCCAACTAAATATTAGAAAAAGATGTTCTGACCATTTATGATTCAGAAGAATCCAAAACTAACGCAGACTCCAGACAGAGATCACATTCAGTGAAAGAGCTCCGCAAATTGCATCATACAACAGCACGACTGTGATAATGAATATGGATAGCAATTACAGGGTCAATGTCTGCATTTCTTAAGGATCAAAACAGACTAGGAATACCTCAGCAGCTTCTTGGAATAAGCTAAAGAATGATTTGAAAACACTTTAGTTCAAAGGAGCATGAAAACCGTGGTGGCTCTTCATGGTAAGTTTTAAATTTTCTGCTCTACATGCATTATTAGTCATACTTCCTACTGGTGGGGCTGTGCAGGTATGGCTACAGAAGCAGGGCTCCAGAAATAGGTCTTTACTGCTCCAGTCATATGACACTGACACAAATCACACAGGATACTTCAGCTTAAGGAGTATATTCAGAGGGAACATCCCACTGTAAAGTGGCTGTGAAACAGGGAACTGTCCAAACAGTTCGTTGTTGAGTTGAGTGTTTTGTTTGAAGTACTGGTTGCATACCCTGGAGGCAGAGTCCTCCTCAACACTGACAGAAAAGAACATGTAGCAGTGAAATATCACACCTGTTTATCCAGAACACAGAATGCTTCAGGACTGTTCTAGCTCTCCTCAACCCAAGGGTGACCCTCCATCAAAAGGAAAAGCTCCACATTTCAGAGGTGGAACTTCAGAAGGGATTTGTCTTCAAAATGCACACCTCATTACATCAATAATGAGGTGACATCTTTGCCCTGGCTCTGTATTCTTGATACACAGGTACTACTAACACCTCAGGATCACAAATTTAAATGAGAAGTATGGGACGCCAGCTAAGCACCCTACAGTCATACCAAGTAACAAAGAACAATTTTTTGACATTTTCAAATTTACACAACGATAGGGTATTTTACATACACAAAAGTATTACTAGAAGGCACAAAACCATAGGAAGAAGTAATCATAAATATTAAAATGACTGTGAAAAATAATTTTAAAAAATTATTCAGCTGCAAGGACACGGCAAGACAAGGGTTGATAGTGTACAGCAGATAAATGAGTTCTCACTGCATCACTGCAGCAAAGTAATGTGGTCTCAGACTGCAAGGAAAAGTGAAGTGAGTCTTTTACTACAGAAATTAACTGGGATCACACACACATACAAAATTCTTCCTTCCAGTGCTGCACTTCTCTTTCCAATAGGACAGTGTCAAAATGGAGAGAATCAGAGCTAAGCAAGGAGATCCAGTGGCTCCAGAGTGCAATGAAAGAAAACAAAGACTGAATAGTTCATTTTGGAATTAAATTATGAAAGCGCTAATCTAAATATTAGGTGAATAGCACCTACTTATGATAAACCACATCTCCAGTTATACTGTGGCACCACTTGCCTAAAGCACTGCAAATACATAATGCCTCCTTCTTCCTTGCCAGCTACCCCAAGGGTGGAGGGAAGGGCACCTAGATACAGCAAGGAAGCCGCTGAGACTTGAAGCAAAAAAGAAGAGAGGAAATGTAAAAAAGGATAAGTTCATGTGTAAAGGAACATAATCCATGGCATCAAGTACAGGCCACTGGAAAAAAAATGCTTGGAAATCTCTGTTAATCAGAGGAGATGAAACAGCACTGTCCTAGAGACCTAGGCAGGGCACTGTACTAGCATGAAACTTGAGTAGTCCCTATCCAAAGAACAAAAGCCCAAAGAATGTAGAAAATTATGTTTCTCATAAATATCAATTGTATGCTCTGGGATAGCAAACCTAGCCAACATTGTACATTCAGTCAGAAAGATGATACAGCTTTATTTTGATTTCTTGAAAAGAGTATGGAAATGTTACTTCTTAATTCATTCAGTTATTTCAAAAGAGAGGCCTGAGAGAAAATGCTTAGAAGTTATTTTCTCCATTCTTTTCATAGCTTCCGCTTTTTTGAAAGGGCATCAAATCCTAATTCCATCTGAAAAAAGAAACCACAATAATAATAGTGTGAGATGGGGAGAGTCACAGCTGAGCTCTATTCTTCTCAGTTGATAGCCTCCTGTAGGCACTTGAGTAAAAAATACTACAGAATACTACTGTGCATTCTACAGATACTACTCATCATTCCTCAGACTGATTTTGCAAACAAAAAAGGTGTGATCATGACACTGTTCAAATTTTACAAGTGGCTTTAACATACAACCAGCAACTCAGTTGGCTGTTTGCAAAGTATTTCAACAGGATTCCCAAACTTTGTCTCATTTCTCCAAGTACACAGCAAGCTAATTAAAAGACCAGTGTGTGAACCAGGGCCACAGCACAGTGTAAAAAACCCCAGACACAGACCATGACTAGAGACAGAGATCCAGGCACAGTCTCTCTGACACAGACATTCAATCCCTCTTTCTCCTACCTTTCTTATAAAAGTAATGCAGCTCTAGTGCACAGCCTTGCATGCAAGGGCCTATGGACACCTGCACATTTTTCTACAATTACCCAACCTTATGAAAATATCTGCCACAATTTAATAAACTACTCTTACAATTAAAAAAAGACAATTTTAAATACAATGTCAAGTACCAGAAGATTGGAATGGATCAATCTATGCTATCTATTAAAAAAATAAAATAAAAGGAGTGGTGAAGGAAATCAGGGGTAGCAAGAAATTAGAAACAGAACAAGAGTGGAAAAATATTCAAACCAACAATTTGTTAGCACCTGGAAGAAAACAAGGAGTTGAGTCACTGCTCACATGGCCTTGTCAGAAGCAATTAGTGTCCAAACAACCTGAAGTGCCTCGAGGACTGCATAACAAACTTTATAAATAGAGGAGAAACCACAGATGACATTTATCTTGACTTCAGTAAGTTTGGACACTGACAAGCCGGTTAGTGAATGAGGGAAACGGGGTCTAAACAAAAACAGACAGTAGGTAGGCTGCAAGGCTGGAAAACTGCCCTGAGCCAGCAGTTACCAGTGGTTCCCAGTTAAAATAGAAGCTCTACCCACCTAGGTGCTGCAGAGGAAAGAGATTACTACTGAGCTATCAAACATGGACTAATGAGTTGGGTTGCTCAGCCAAAAAGAGACTACTGAGGGTATTACGAAAAAACAGCCCCCAGGTATCTAAACAGCTGCCACAGAAAGCAGGGGAATGATGCAATTTCCATGTCCCTGAGGGATAAATCCTGAGAAGCTCTGAGTTGCAGCAAGATTTGTTCTAGGCATCATGAAATAAGGGTAATGATGATGCATAAGGCTGCACAGGGAAGCTGTGGTGGCAACTGGAAGCCTTTAAGGGAAAGGTTACACAAATACCTATCTGGAATATCAAGGCTACAGTCTATACCCTCTAGTAATGCAGGACCAGTGGAGCAGCCTCTTCAAGTCTCTCCAGCTCTGTGTTTCTCCTGTGATAACAGGAGTGCTTTTGGCTGCAATAAGAGCTGGCAAACAGCTCACATTCCAGAACAAGTTTTAGGAATACACCTACTGACACCTCTGTGTGTCACATATGTTTATGCAAAGTAATTCCGGAGTGCATGTCATCAGGTCAGGCCCCAGAGGGTGCAGATCAATACCTGAACTCTGCTGAGACCAGCAGACTCCTCTCTAGCTGTGCCCAGCATGCCACGAGGTAAGAACAGCTGGGAGCATGGGGCTGCAGCCACCATGCACAGAAAGCTCCCACTGCAGCCAGAGTGAGTGGCAGGCTGCTAAAACCCTTCCTGTGGGAATGATTTTTACAGGATACTAATTACACACATATAGACCAGCTAACTTCAAAATTTAACAGTGTTTCTTCTAAGCATTCTGTTTCCTGGGTAATGCACTTGGAAGACTGCAGCAACTATCCTGGAACTAACTAATAAATCACAGCAGCTCCTTAAGTTAAAGAGATAAGCCTCGTGTTAAAGGAATTTATACCAGGATACTTGACGTGTATAATAATGCAAGTATAATGAGTAAATTCTCTGTGGTATTAAAACCAAGTTTGTGCTTAAAACAACACAGTAAATAATTATAACTGATGCTCCAGTCCCTGGTTGTGAATTCCCCAAACCAGGATGCTAAGCTGTACAACATTTTCCTCCACTGGTGATTCATTATCTTGGGATTGCTCATTATATTACTTGAAAAGTTATATTCAGTGTGAAGAGTGATGGCAAAGTTTTGTAAAATTACTGTGATATGCTTTTTTTTCCCCTTAGTCTTTGGCATAATTTCATGCTAAACTTTGAACTTGCTCCGTTCATTGATGTGCATTTCAAGTTTAAAGCAAAACAGTCCAATAGCTGAAGCCAAGAGTTTGACCTCCATTATAGCTGCTGTAATCTTCTGGGAAAATATCCTCTTGACTCTAATTTCTCTTTTCAGACTCACCATGCTGCTGATGAGAAATAATAGTTATTGGGGCTGTAAGGCCAAGATTAATGTCTGGCCCTGAGAAAAAAACAACCCTAAAGCAAAGCAAAAAAATGACCAGTAGCAGTGAATGAATACATGAAGTTTCTCCATTTCTCATGTACGATCACTTCCTAGATAAGCAATCTGTATGAAATGATGAACACTCGCACATGAAGAAATATTTAATATCACATGAAAGTCTCTGGTTTCAAGCACACGTGCCTTTTGCAGTGTAACTGATAATACCACAGAGCATCATTATCTGACTTGTCAGCTTAAATGGGAAGGTCTGTAGGTCTGGGAAAAGTGCTGTGAGATCAACAGTGCCTCACGCAGCAGGGCCCTGATCTCTCACTGGGACTTCAGCAACTACTGTAATACAAGTATTACAGCATTTTCCACTTTGCTTCAATTGGATAGTGTTGTTAGATGGATGCAGCATGTTTCTATCAAGAAATACTTGGCTGCATTTCTAGAGGAGAGAAATGATCCCTGTAAATACATGGACAAATTGTGGTTCGCCCTTGGCTCCACACATCAGAAAACCTCTCTCTCAGCAGCTGCAATATCGGGTGAAAGTTGGCTGATGCACTAAAAGGACCAGAATGGGAGCAAAGAAAAGGATCTCTGTTACAGGAGCTGTGGAGAGCCCTGACTCACTAAACATGGGCAGTTACAGCCTCCCCAGCTGGACCGTTCCTATCCATGGATGTTTTACTTAGCACCTCTCAGTAACAAGAAAGGGAAAAAAACCCCCTAATATCCATAGTGAACTTCTTTCTCTATTTTTCACTTTTTCTGGCATAGAAGAACAAGACTGCTTTCACATTGTTTTTTTTTCTTTGGTGGCATCAATAAAACTTTAAAGCCCCTGGTCAAAAGCAATGTAAAGGTTACAAACAACACAGAATAGCTGCCAATGCCCTTGCACTGAGTGCTCATGCCCACCTGCTTAGCTTTCAGTACCCAAAAACACTACCACTGCTGCATAATGCTAAAAGTAAGATGTCTATTTTTGTGTTTACTTAAGGTTAACAAAGTCTCTAAAGAAGAAGCATCCCAGGCTCTCATGGGGTTTCCAAATTCCAGTCACAGAGACAAATTTTTACCAGAAAGATTTTGACGAAGCGAACGCCATTTGCACATGAGATGTATTTGCTCTTGATGGCATTGGCTCCTTTTTGTCAAGTCAGCCATCAGCTGTTTCTGCAGCCAACTGCAGCATCATGAATTGCAACAATCCAAACTAGAAGTCTGTAAAGCTCATTTCATCACAGCCAGTGACTTTCACAAAAGTGGATAAAACAAAGCCTCAAACCAATTGTTTCTTCCAACTTTGAAAACACATGGGAGCATGAGCAAAATTTCCTCATGATGCTCAGGCCTCGTATAGCTTTGAGATTTCCCATCACTGTTATTGCAAGTGCAGGGATCAGCTCCTCAGGTAAGGAGCTTTGTCACCAGTGGTAGGTCAGTTGTGACTTCAAGCCAAGCCACGAACCTCTCACCGTTTGCTGACTTCACTTAAGGTTCATGGTAAAAGCTGAACCAGTGCAGATACAGAGGAATGTATCACTTAAAAAGGTGGCATGAGAATCCCATGGCATCTCCATGTATCACTGAAATGCCTTAGGAGGAAGGCAAGCAAACAGTTACAGATTTAGGCAAGTCAGACTTGGAGGCAAATAAAAGAAAGGCTTCTCCACAGGAGTCACTTTCACACTGGGATGTGTTCTGAAACATGTCGGTGATGAAACCACAAAAGGGGATAGATACTTCCCAGCTTTTTCCCAGAAGCTTAAGAGAGAAGCTTTCTCACTTGTGTATTTCTGATAAAGGCTCCAGCAATGAAGACCAAGGAATTAATTTTAATTAGATTTTACCAGGAAACCTGCAACATTTCGCTTCAGAGAATACTCCAAGAAGTAAACCATTTGCAGTGTTGCTGACAGCAACTTGTCTGCAGGAGTCCAAAGCCAGAATGCAATGCTGAAGCACTCCTCCTGCCCAAAACTTCACCTCAGCAACAGGGCTCAGGTACTCTGCAACACTCAGGGCCCCAAAATCAAACCCACAAATCCAAACATACCAAGAAATTTGGAAAAGAAAAAAAAAAAGGAACCAGAATATTCCAGCACATCCAAACCTAAGTATGCTAAATAAAATGGAATAGGATATACCATAGATTTAGACCCTATTTTTAGCAGAAGAAACGTATGTGGATGATTATAGAAAAAAGGGACTCACACCAGGTGAAAAGTGATGGTGACCAGACACATGGGAGCACCCACCTTTCCTTACTGAGTATTCAAAATCGCACATAGAAACTTGTGTTGGAATGCCCAGCACAGATTAATATTTTTAATCTATTGCTAGTTACAAGAGCAAGCTGCATTTTCTTCCTTTATAGCTTTTTTTCTACACAAGTGGGCCTCACTACTTAGCTATTCTAACTGGAAGATCTAACAGTGGTCAGAAAATTTCAGGACTGCCTTGCAGAGAGTGGAGGAGATGAAAGCAAGTCCCACAGCACAGGCTCCATTCCTCTCGCCCCACCTCTGCCAGGAAGCGCTCCTGTTCCCCTGGCAAGCAGCACAACTGGCTGCCTTTTCCTACTCGGCCAAGGGTCCAGAGAACAGCCTTTCCAAACTATTCCCTGGCTGGAGGAGGAAATGAAAGCAAGCTATTTTCAAGAAAAGTGGATTGGATTGTCCAACCCTTTCACTCTGGGGAGAAAAAAAAAAAAGAAGAAGAAAGAAGAATTATACAAGAAGTAAAAGTGTAACGAAGAAGGAAAAGCAAAGGAAAACGAATGGATTTTTTTTTTTCATTGCAGAGAAGTCAAGATTCACAGACTCAAAGCACAGGCAACACATCTTTAAATGATTAAGATAATGGCGGCAGACAACAGATGAATGCTAGAGACAGAGGGAAGTGAAAGTTTTAAGTCACATTAAGATTGTTCAATCTTTCCTGCTTTGTAACAGTAATTACAATTAAAATGATTTACACCCTGGTGCAGTGCAAATTAGGAACAGAAAAGCACAGAGATTTTAAGCCTCTCTTAGGAAATCTCTGCAGCCACTAGAAGTGCCTCTAGCTGCCTGCATGCAGGGAACACACACCTGCCTGCCCATGCAAAGGTGCTCAGCTTTCAGCTCCTTCCTCTGCTTTTCACTGCAGCTGGCCAAGAAAGCTCCCAGGACACTTCTGAAGATCCCTAAAATGCTTCATATACTGCATAGGAAATGTGTCTGCTTGCTGAACCCAGAAACTACCATAGAGATGGACATGGAAGAATCAGAAGTTGCAACACAGACAGGACACGACAGTACAACAAAGCTTGGAGGAGCTCATCTGCACAGCTTCATGTACAGGTACATAGAATCCTGCTGCCATGGAATCATGGCTAGCACAGAGAGGATGAATGCAGAGTAACTGCTCATTCTCTTTTATATAGTAACTTGTAAAATAATCCCCCAGATTGCTCCAGGAAGACACTTGCTAGAGTTAGCTCCAGTTTAATGTTAAGAAGATGGATTCAATGCGAGGATCAACTCTTATTATTTAAGTACAGATAACTCTAATGCCAAGGTCCTTTTTCTAAGTCACAATTAATAGGATGACTTTTGACTATTTTAGCACAAGTGAAATTTCTTTATAGGTTAAGGGCTCAGACCTCTGGGTGGGGTAGGAAGAACACATCCACTAACTACTTTGCACACAGAGTCACCAACTGAGTCAGTGACTTGGAGGTCTCCCATGTCTTGTGCTATCGAACATGGAAAAGAAACCCAGAAATATTATTTGCCTTCCAAAATTATGGTTTTTGGCAAGAGAACTAACCTCACAGCTGGAGTGTCTGGCCCCTTGCTTCTCTGAGGGAAGAGCTGCCAATGCTACGAGCCCCAGATAACCCATCCCCACCTACTCTGCAGTTTGGAGCGGTGGGTGGCACCACTCTCGCCAGCACAAGGGCCATCAAACTCTGTCGGGCCACATCTTTACACCTGGTTCCTGAGCAGATACGGTGACTCTCTGAGGAGCTGGTTTCTGCAGAACCCTTATTTTAAGTTGTTGGCACTTCAACAACTAAGCAACTTCAAAGAGCCAGACATAAGTACTGATTTATTTTTGAGATGGAAGTGAGGTGCTTGACAGGCAAGATTCAAAGCTTAGGTAGAAGTGATCACCTCGTGTTCTGCACAAAATATGGAAGTCCCAAAGAACTGAACACATATGGGTTTAGTATTATGAAGGAGACAGTCATACAAAGATGATACAATGATGAACTGAATCAACTGGACACAAGTGTCTACAGAGAAAACTGGACAGGATAATGGACTGACAGTTTGCTGGACAAGTAGAAATGATACACAATCAACAAATAAGACCACTCAGGTTAGAGAACTGTCTGTGAACCCTAATGAAACCATAAGAATGCCACCCTAAGAAGATAAAGTTAAAAAATGCAACTACATATTACCAAAATAAAGTAAAACTAAAACTAGTAGCTGCTGAGAACAGCTATAGCATCAGAAAATAAGAACTGCAAATAACAGACGAGAAAAAACCAAGGGGGGCACCAGCTCCATGGCCAGGAAATTCAGAGATGATATTTACTGAAGTACTAAGGAAGCTTAACAGTGATATTCCTCCATCACATAAAAACTGTTAAAATAGTAGCACAGAAAGACAAAATATACTTCTGTAGATAAAAAAGCCAGGCAAGTAGAAGATGAACAGAATTTTTTTTATTCCAGCAACAACTTGGAAGGTCTTAAAACAACGTTGTAAAACAAGTAAGATTGGATAAGTTGCATAACGACTTTTCAAAGAGCTGTCCAAGGAAGAATATAAATTATTAGAACTACCTTTGAATAAATCCTAAACACTGAAAAATACCTTAAAGATTTGAGGCAGAACATAATTGTTCATATACAGTCCTAAACAGGCCATCTGTGATATCGCACTTATACAGTCAGCCTTATACCAATCCCAGAAAAAAATATGTGAAGTGTAGGAATGAGAATGAGCTCAGAGGAACTAAGGGAGTATAATCCACTCCAGCTCCAGGAAAACAGATCCCACTGGTTGTACCTTAGTGAGTGACACGGGTAGGTAAGACAACTGTTTTAATATAATGTACTTGGGTCTCTGCAAGACCCTTAAGCTGGTGCTACATAATGGCTTCATTAAAAAACAGGAACAACAGGACACCAACAGGGCCAGGCAGTAAATGAAACAAAGCCTTATGTTTTTATGGGACTAAAATGGTAAACAGCAAACCATCATTGAGAGGAAAGCATCTACAAAGATCCCATTTTATTGTACTCTACTATCCAATATTTTTATCCATCATCTGGAAGGAAACTATACCATTACTAATCAAGTGCCGATTAAATAATGATACGGATGTGTCAAATAATGAAGAAGAGGCACCAAAAATAGAGCGACTTGAATCATGAATTATCAAGATGTAAATGTTTTTCAGCGTGGAAATACAGCTGTACGACAGAGAAAGTGGACCATACTTACAAAATAGGAGGCTCCTTCCTGATAGTCAGCACCTCTGAAAAGAACTTGGGAAAGGAGAGACCCTGGTGGATAATTACCAAAGCATGAATTTTAACTTCTCCCTGTAGAGCTCCTGGCAAAGTTACTGCCAAAGTTAGCTGCATAAAGTGTGTCGTAATGAATTAGAGCAGAGCCTGCAATATGTATGTAACTTGATAATGGCACAACCACTCATGGTTGTGCCATTATCATGCTGTGTCCAATACTGTTGTCCACAGTCTCAGCAGATCATAAATAAAGCAGAGGAATTTCAGAGGGGAACAATAAAAATAACTGAAAAGGCTAGGAAGTATCTCAAGGAGCACAGCACACATAACTTTAAAGTAACTTTCATAACTTTAAAGAGACATGGCTTTATCACAGTCAACAGATCTGGAAGACACTTGAAATTGGATAAAGCAGCCCATGCCAAGCTCCTGGCTGCTAATTACAGGGTGTTCCAGAAGTCACATCAGCTTACTCTTAGCCAGAATCAGTTGCCCTTTCCAAAAAGTCCATTTCCTGTGGGTACCTACAGAATGCCCACAGATCTGACAATGATTCTTCAAAATAGCAAGTGAAGGTTTAAAACAGATTCAAACGCTAGAACTTGAAGCTAAACAACTTAAACCATGAGGATACTAATTTCTAGTCCATGTAATCAATCACTGGAATAATTTATCAAGTGTGCTGTGAACTCCCGTTCAGAAAGGAATTAATTCAAAACTCAGCAGCCTGGAATATGCAGGTAGAGAGACCAGATGACCATAATGAGGGCTTCCAGCTCTTTTAACCTGTCCATTCTACTACAACTCAAAGCTTCCTAGAACAATATCCATCTCATCCTTTTCCTTTCTAAAGTATGATATCAGCTATTGATTAGCCACGAGTGTGAACAGACTTGGAAGTTCCACCCTGAGAAGAACATCTCATCCTTGCTGAGACGAGCATCTCTTCAGTTGCCAGGCAACATACAGGCTCAATGAGAAAGCTGCCTGTAGGTCTGGCTGTCCTTACATTAAGGCATTTTATACCCTCTGACATTAAAATATTGCCTTATATTAAACAAAAACCAAACCGTTTGGTTTCATGTCCTGAATCAAACGAAATCTCATCCCACCAGGACACAGGAAGTACCACACAGATAGAATACAAGCCAAGCTTTTTCCTTTGTTTTTGTTTTTGTTTTTTTTTTTTTTTTTTAAAAAGCACACAAAACCCCAACAACCTGTGGTGGATGCTGAGTCCTTTCAGGCTTTGAGAAGTATATAGTACAAATATGAGACAAAACAGCATTCAGGACATTTCTTATCAGCAAAGCAGATTTAACTGGCTCAGTCTTCATCTGAACAAAAGGCTGGAATTCTCAAAGGCCACAAAGAAACCACTCCTTTAGGTGCTGCTTAAAACCCTGGCCACAATGACTGTTCTGCTTGCCTAAACAATCGCTGCACAGAATCCAGTTTCAACACCACAGGAAAAAAATCTAGAGTGACTTTACTGACTCAAATTAAATTGCTCCAGCTCTTCATCCATGCAAAAAAAATGTATCTCAAAAGTTAACTTCTTGTTTTGTGAGCCACTTAGAGACACATCAAGTCAGAGAGGCTTTATGTAAAATCACATGCACCTTCATGCTATAAGCACAGCTCCTGTTCCCAAACTACTTGGCTTTCCAGCTTGTAAACTCAGCATATATCATGTAGCAAACTGACTTTCAGAAATGATCCTACTGGCTCCAGCTCTATGCAGAACTGACTTTTAAGATTTTATTGATAATATAAAAACACCTTGTTGGCTTAGCCCTGACCTTTCTGTACAGCCCACTGCACAGAGATTTGCCACATTCTTATTCAAAGGCTTTAGATTCTTTCCTGCTCTGGGTGCTGAGGTCTGATTTCGCACAGGTTTCTACGAAGCCTCTGGATGTGGAGTGATGAACTTCTAGACAAGAACTTGCTGTACGGAGGATGATAAACATATATTACGGCATGTTTATTTGCCAAGACCTTTGCAGTCAGATGGTCATTTATTTTATACTGGGGAAGATGTGGAATACCTAAGAAGTACAGGACTTTAACTCATTACTCCTTCTCTGCATTCTGCAGTTCTCGCCATATTGCCACCATATGCTGATCCCAGATGACATCTGCCAACAAATGATTCCATCAATAAAGCAAACTAAGGTGCTTATTTTCAAATGTGGTCTTTGTTTTTCAGGGCCTTATCTGGAACAACGCCTCCAGTGGCAACTCAGTAAAGGGGAAAGCACCACATTACAGTAATATTCCCCAATATATCTTGGAGATGTGGCCATTCCCTGAAACAAGGGAATGACAATTAATACCTGACCAAAGACTTCTGCAGCCAGTGGAAAGACTTACAGCATTTTTAGCAGGCTTTGAATCAGGCCCCTTAATCTGGGGAACATACTCTCAAAAGGCAGAGGAATGGAAAGGTTTGACTGTATCACGTGTACAGCAGGCCCCATGGCAAGTGTGTATGAGGCAGATTCCTTTCCAGACTCTACCTCAACATATACACTTCCAGCCAGAGAAAATCAGGTCTCCCAATAAAGTGGGTAAATAATGGGACTGCAGCTTGGAAGAAGGTAAGTTCCTTCAGACACATGATATGGTTGTAGCTCAGACCCTGGCCACCTTTATAAAGATCTCTTTTTCTAGATTCGTTTGGGGTTCTTTTCTTCCCTGATTAGCAAGGGGAATGTGGAACTTCCACATACATGGCTCCTCACATCAAGGAGAAATGCAAGCTGGAATGGGGGAATCCCAATTCAGAGGGAAAGAAAGGTCAGGCCCCCAACAATCTGTTCCGAGTCCATCCAAACTGGGCCAAAGCTGCTCACTTAGCTCCCCTGCTTTGCAAACTGTATATCCTGGCAGGGAGCCTCTCCGTTCCTATCACATCACCAGATCAGAACAGCAGATTGATTTTCAAGAAAGCTGGAACTTGTTCCCCACTCACAGACCTAGAGATGTGTGTCTGCTGCAATAGCCTGCCATTGCAGGCTGGATAAACACACAACGAGCACAACAAGCGAAATGTACAGACATCTTTCAGCAAACCTCAATGTTGAAATGTGGCTACTTCACTTCCAAAGCGTGCATCAAGAAAAATCTGAGCATAAAGCAGTGATTGGCACAAGATATACTCAGACCTTGCTCTGCCAGGGAGGCCCAGCGCCAACTGCAACAGCCAAGAAAACTGGGTTGGATCTCTTGGAGATTGGGCGAGAATGAGAACATCAATGATCTGCATAGATCCAACACATCTCCAGACTGTTTACAATGTCCTATCATGTTGGAGAATACAATATATCATTTATCCTTCCCTGAAGGCAGATATCTCTGATACCCCCTGCAGACATTTGAAGGAAGAAGTGAACTGCCAGTACTGCACGTGTCAGTGGACCTGAACCTTGGCATCCATAAATCTTGCTTACTAGGCATTCACAAAGTGCTCTGTTTCACTGTTCTCCAGTAAGCTGGATCAATTCCTGCACCAAAGCCTCAAAGCACAAAGGCCAGGAACTCTGATGCAAAGGGCAGAGCTGCCCCTCCATACTCAGGGGGAGCAGAGATGTCCCTCAGCTTTGCTAGTCTGGGCCACCCATGAGACCAAGAGAGGTGGGACAAGGAGCAGCAGCCTGTCACAGGCTCTGGTGAGCACCAGGCCCTGGTTGCCACGTGTGCCATTGTTTCAACCCACAGCTGCCCCTGAAGAGGCTGAATTTGCAGCACTGTTTTCACATGCTGTTTGGAACATGGAAAGTTTTGCAGGTGTTCTTCTTCCAGGTATACATCTTGGCAGTCCTAGAGATCTTTATGACTCTTTGTCCAAAGCCCAAAAGAAGGAATTTTATACATCCTTGACAATGCCCACTCAAACAAGCAAGGACCACTCTCTCAACTTGGGGTACTGGAGATCAGCTGTAAACACAAGTGCGGGCTCAGGATTAATAAGTATTATTGTGCAGAGGCCTTCATCAAATATGTGATTGCGAGGTACTCTGACCACTTCAAAAGAGTCAGTGCTGCTAACACCTATTATTTTTTCAGCCTTGTGAGTACAAAGTTCACCCATAGGGTTGGGAGATTTCGTGGATTGGTTTTTTTTTCCCACTCCAAGGAATGAAAACCAACATGTTCTGATTCCTATCTTTCAATCATCACTATGGTAAAGATATATTACCATCACTATTTCAGCTGAGCTAGCTGCTGAATTGCAAATGCTATAAGTAAACAAAAACAAGTAAGAGAAGAAACTTCAACAGGCTTAGCTTGCCTTTTAAAATTCAAAGCAGGGGTTTAAAAGAGATGAAGCCAGGGAAAACACTGGATATTAACACCAGCCAAACAGGGAAAAATAACGAAGCTGTAAGCCTGAAAAACTGAAATGGAAAGAATGACAGATTTACTGCTGCATTTGATGCACATAACCACTGATAGACTCTCCCCAGGAAGTGTTGAAATTACCATCACTGAAATGAATCCAGAAGCTGAAAATTAAATTATCTTTCCCAGAACATTCCAATTTGGGCTCTGGCAACAACAGATGTTTTAATACTCCAAAATGTATGCACGCGCGTGTGTGCACGCATGCACACATGCAACACACCCTCAAGTACAGTATCCTCTTTCACACGAGACCTCCCTCTTAGCTTTCACAAAGTCAGACTGAACTCACGGTCATTCTGCAAAGCCTTTGCTTCAAAGTCTCTGCTCAAATGCACAACTGTCAGATTAAGCAACCCATAAGGAATCTTACAGCAGCTCCAAGTTATGAATGAATGGTTATTTGTGAACTTGCCTGTCAAGACAGATGCGGTATTTGTCGGTGCAGCGTGGGTTAGATATGATGGGAAGGAGCCAAACAAGCAGAGTGAAAGGTCAGTATCACAACATTTTCCCTCCCCTCCTCAGTTTGCCTAACACTATTCCACAGCTTTTGCTGAAGTCCAATACAGTAGTCTATTTTCATGTAACTTACCATGCTTATTTGAAAAGCAACATTCAAGCAAGAAAAGCAAAATAAAACCGTGTGCAGAAGGAGGGAAGAACAAGAACATTTTGGTGCAAGAAAGCTACAGCAGGGGGACAAATGCAAGACTGGCAGAAAACAGCACATCTTTAGAAATGTGGTGATACTTGATTCCAGACCACCCTGTGGAAGCTGAAATACAATGTATTGTTTTCCTTGTATTAAAATGTAGTATTACAAGGATTACAGGTTAATTCATGTTTGAAGTTCAACCTCCAGCTCAAAACAGGGTCAGCTATGAGGTCTATTTATATTTTACAATTTGTACAGTTATTTTTAATAACCTGAAGTCAGCATCACACTGTACTAAGTATTCTATAGCAACAAGAAAAGGCTGTCTCCCTAAGGGGGATTCAGAGGGGAAAAGCTCAGCTTTACAGCAAAGATCCTGAATATGTCAATGAGCATCACACATGAAATGAGAAGCACGCCTCAGTCACTGTCCAAATTAAAACCTGAAAAAGGGAGAGATGTTCTGAAGATCCTCTCCACACTCTCTGCCACAAATCTGCTGCAGGGGATGCCTGTGAGGTCCAGCATCTCCTGGAAACCAAATGTGGATGCCAGAGAGTCCAAACAACAACACAAGAGGTATTTCAGCGGAGTCTGTCTCTTCAGAGTGAGCAAGCAGTCTCACTGCACAGCTGCCTAAACTCATCCAACATGACCTCCAACACAAGGAGCCAGAAGCTTTCCAAGTGGCACCAACTGCCACTTTGGACAACCTGGTTGTTTTAAAGAATGCTATTCTACCCAAAGAGGCAAATTTTCTACTGTGGACCATCTTGCAGAGCACCAAAAACATCTGAAAAACTGTAAAGACCAGACAGGTCTAACAAAGCCAGGTCTAGCACTTCATTTCTGCAAAGCCAATCCTGTGCCATTTGAGCTAAGAGAACCACAGTACTGAACCGTCTCATGAGTCATTCATAAATTCAGACACAACTGGTCACACTGGAAGGAGATAAAACACAACCCTTGACACTAAGGAGGTTTTTCCCAACATTTTATTGTTCTGTTGCAGACAAATCTTTGAGTTTCTCCTCTATACCTTGCAGCTGTATGTCTTGTACAGTTGGGTGCCCAGCTGCAATCACTTAACACAGCCCAGACAGCAAGGACAAGCAAGGGGGAGATGTTTTAAGAAGAAACATTGCTGCTTCAGATTGACTACTACAGGAAGGCAACTGACAGTGGTGCTGGAGCTAGGCACTGACTATCCACAGCACGGAATGAAGGGGAAGCAAGCAATAGCCTGTGGTGGAAGGCAGGGTGCAAGCTTTCCCTAAACAAATGACCAAACCAATCCTTTTAATCTAAACAAATCAGCAGAAACATCCGTAACACATTATTACATTAAATAATACCTGGGGAGCATGTCGTCCTCTAGCTAAAAGCTGCCTGCTTAAAAATGTGCTGCATGTGGTTTCACAACAGGAATGGAAACATTTGTGTGTCTTCACTCATGACTCGTTTTGTCACCATACCCTGGGGTTCCTCTCTTTATCAGTAATACAGGAGCAGTCTAGCACATCACTGCAAAGGCAAAGAAGCCAGCTGCCCAACAGAGTCAGCCTTCAGGATCACTGAAGAGTTTCTTCTTTCCTCTCTAAAACATGCCATAAAGCATCTCCTTCTCACTGGGCTCCCATGCCCAGATGACAGATTTCAACACAGTGAGAGGGATTTGAACTGTCTGGCTTTGTTCATCCCTGCAAATGCGCCATAAACCGGGCCCCAACTCAGGAAGCTAATCAGGCATACACAGAGCCTTAATGCTAATGAGTCTGTTCATGTGTGTGAAGCTCTGTGCGTGTTTCAGGGCTGTGCTGAAGAAACTCACTGAGGATGACAGCCAGTTCTCTCATTCATCCTTTTGCTCAGCTCTGGTGCAGACAGGAATCTCAAGCTGACAGCAAAATACTGGAAGAAGTAACTTCAAAGTAACACAGCCATCCTGATGACCACTACAATTCTCATGCAGAGCACCAAAGAGGAGCAAGGCTAAAACCAGCATCTAATGAAGATGACGCTCTGCTTTCTTCACTCCATCACCTACTCACACTAGTTCTGCAAGCAGAGCCAGCAAGAGCAGCACAAGCCCTGGGCACTCCCTGCATATCTCCAGCCACGAGCAGAAGACAAGGGCACATTTCCAGAAAGGTCTCTGGGACTATAAAACATTCATGCTGTTAGTGGCTGGAAGGTGGGAAGCAGCAGGGGCACTGCTGCATATTCACTAAAAGATCTTTCAAGCATTGGAACAAGTTGCCCAGGGAAATGGTTGAGTCACCATCCCTGGAAGTATTTAGTATGGATGTGGCACTCAGGGACAAGGGTTAGTGGTGAACTTCACAGTGATAAGTTAACAGTTGTACCTAANAACTCAAGGACCATGTATCATTCCAGACTGGCTCTTGGACCTGCCCCCCTGCTTCCCGGCTTGGCACCCTGCTTACAGTAAAAGTGGCTGGTGATTCAGAAGCCAGGCAGGAAACACATGTGGTGCTGCCCTTCATTAGTGCACCAGAGCATGTTATTTTATTATCCCTCTCAGTATGTAGAGGACTACTGTCTAGAAAATTACCTTGTGCCTTTCTAAAGCCATTTGCAATTTCCTGGAGTTTTCCACCTACGAAGATTGCATTAAGTGTCATTCATAAACAAGGAACAAGGAACTGTTCCCCTCATGTCTGTCCTTGGGAAAGTCTTCACACTGCTCCAGGTCCTCTTTGTAATGCAGAGTATGTCTGGCAAACACCTCCTCCTACAAGAGGTGCTCCAGAGCACAACCATGGGTCCAGCATAGCTAGAAAGTTTTAAAGTAAGTTGTCCCTCCTGAGCCTGTTTCCATATCATTAACAACATGGGAAAACCTGACAGATTAGGCTCTGTGTTATGCTAAATGCAAACACACGTGGGCTGTTAACATTGTGGTAATGATGCAGTCAGTGCTGGGAGCTGCCTGCAGGAGCAGTTCTGGTACCCTGAAGGCAAGGAACCCACATATGTGTAATTGCTGGTAAATTGAGTCCTTGTTGATAAAGTAGAAGCATGTCATTGTGCCCTGCCAGCTTATAATGTTGTCTTTCATGGGGCAAATATTCAGCAGAAAGATGGCCTGTGTAAAGCAATATTCACGGGACAGAGCTCCTGAGAAGACTAATCCTAACAACCAGTGCTGGCTGGAACCCTGTGTGTGGAGGCTCCTTCACACTAAGGTAGCTTAAAACTCATTAAAAACCAGGCCCAAACCCAGAAGGATAATGAGTACTTATAAACCTATCTTCAAGAATGCAGAAAACTTACAAATTTACCAGCCAATTGCATTGGCCTTAAGCCATCACTACGAACCAGTTCACTGGCTGTGGTAAAAATTGCTTTGAATGAAGATGATAGAATGGGCCCTGCCTCTAGATACATGTGTTGCCTGTTTTTCTCAAGTATCCCAGTTATTCATTAGCATTACAATTCACAATCCTTAATTGTGTTGGCATTCAATTTCTGTTTACTCTCAGTGCAATAACAATCATCACCCAGCTTAAGTATCAGGCGCTAAGATATTCAACGAAGAAGTGGTAAGTAATGAACTTCTAATGTGATCCAGCATTCACAGTAACCAGTTTTAAGCATTTACTCAGGTAACTTTGCCTAGGCACAAAATTCCCAAGAACTCTCTGATGTTGTGCTCAGAGAGCACCATCTCACACCTTTGTCTTTAAACTGCTCTGAAAAACCCCAAATTCTGACTGCCACCTGGACTTGGGAGAGATTCAGACTCATACAGATGCATACTGTCCTGAGCACAAGGCATGCTTGACAGACAAAAGCTTTCTGTTTTTCCCAAACTACTTTGTAGTATTTTTTCCTGCCACTTCTTTTGCATCTGTTGCTTTTGGGTCAGGCAGTCCCTGACTCGCTGAATTTCCACCTATATCCTGATGTGTCCTTAACGTCAAGTGGACTCTCAAGCCAGATGCCCCCTCACTTCCTCAGTGCAAACTAACAGTAAACCTTAGCACAACTTTAGTTTGAGCCTTAAACTAACAGCATGTGAAAAGATTAATATGAATAATTTCAAAACTAATCAGACCCCTTCTTTAAATGTTGACACAGTATTATTTATATCCCATAAATACCTTCTTGACTAAAATTCATCCCAGGAGATTGGCATCTTGCCAGTTCTATTCATATTTACTGTATTTATACAGTACAGTTGGCCAAGGATAATATTTAAGACAAAATATGCCTTAGGGTATATACAATATCTCTTATAGTTTTCCTTTTAAATCTCCTCATTGCTAAAAATATTTAGTCTGAACTTTACAAAATGCCCTGTGAAGACCTATCAGCGATCTGTAGTGATATATTGCTTACTATGAGTATAATTAGAGCATATTTGTAATACTTGGGTTGTAGTCAGTTACTGAACGCTAACAACTTGTGGTAAAAACTGAACCACTGATCTTTCCCATGCCTGCCTTCCAGCAGCTTTTGACCTCCAGTGCATTAACACTGATCCCCTTCTCCCTCCTGCCTCTCTCCAACACAGCAGACACTGTAGAGTTAAAAAAATCCACTCCGAGATGCCTAGGAGAAAGTGCCTGTGGCAGCCAGAGCTGTGCTTTCAATTTCTTCCTTTAAAATATGGTGGAGTGATTTCTTCTTTGCTGTCTTTTTTGGAAAGGTTCGCTCCATCCAGCATAACTAGAGAGCAGTGGAAAAACAGTTAACCTACTTACTCTGATGTTAGCGACAGCTCTCGCACAGTAGTGCTAGATNCAAACCTTCTCACTCACCAAACTACAGTGAAAAGTGCCTCTTTAAAACACACACAAGAGAGAAATTCCAGGAGGGTTATGGAAAGGACTTGGGAATACAACCCTGTATTGCTGTCTTGTAGCTCATCTGACCTTGCAGTGTTGAAGACGGGNAGACACTGTAGAGTTAAAAAAATCCACTCCGAGATGCCTAGGAGAAAGTGCCTGTGGCAGCCAGAGCTGTGCTTTCAATTTCTTCCTTTAAAATATGGTGGAGTGATTTCTTCTTTGCTGTCTTTTTTGGAAAGGTTCGCTCCATCCAGCATAACTAGAGAGCAGTGGAAAAACAGTTAACCTACTTACTCTGATGTTAGCGACAGCTCTCGCACAGTAGTGCTAGATCTGCTGCTAACCGGCCCTCGGATCCCAAACGTCTGATGCACTCTGTTGGTAGATACCTGCAATCTCCTCTGCTCTTCCAAACCCTCTATCGATACTTCAGAACAAACCCGGCCCCTGACAACGTTTTAAAAATAGATCCTCTTTCGTCTATACCATCCAAGTCACACACCACAGATATTTTAATTTTCTGGAAAGTATGCAGCTGCATTTTGGACTATTGGATCTTTGTAGCTTGCTGAAGCAAGGGGAGAGGACAGATGTGCTCAGGACGGGTGCACTTTACAATTCTCAGAGACTCTCTGGTACAGGGCCAACTCCCCAAGCCAAGGCACTGCCATAGGTTTCCCCAACCTTTGCCCATAGGTGCTCCTCTGCCCTGGGTATGATCTAATAGGTCTCAAAAAGAAGTGCTGACTTCTACCAAAACCACCAGCAAAATAATACAGTACATCAATGTGGAAAACAAGCAAGACTTCTGTGTTCTTGCTGCAGCTATGAATTACTCTGAACCACTCTGCTCATACCCACTTGGCTCCAAATATGCAGGGTTTTTTTAAAAAAGAAAGTATTTCTTCCCCAAGGGTAACATGGGTGGAGTGTATTTATCATGGCTATTAAGGATGGTGCCATAATTACAATAATAAAATGGCTCTGACTGCCAGGATGTCCTGTACCTGATGTTGTCATTTAAGACTAAAGGAAGAAAGGGAGGCAGCTGCATGGAGCGTGGGGTTCAGATACCTTGGCTGGCATCCTAGGACTATCACATGCAAGACGGAGCAAGCCCCAAAGCTACAACTCGCTAAACTAAAAATAAATAAGGGGAAAATGCAATTAGAAACTCCAGATAAAGTTACCAAGATGGCTGAATTATCTATTTAAGCAAGAGCTATGTGCTTTTGAGAAACAGACAGCAAGTATATAGGGCATCAAGTGGTGGGGGAGGGAAGCGAGCTAAATGAAACGACTAGGGACTAGGGTTTGGTTATGTGAACGGTGAAGTTATTTTCTGCTTCTGGTATTTCACTTTCCTCGGTATGATGATGATCTAGATTCTTTTAAGGCAGTGCGGTGTTTTTTCTTTCTTTCTTTTTTTTTTTTTCTATGCACTTGAGCTTCGCTACCAAAACAAAAAGGCACGTCGTTATGATTATTAATCACTCTAAGTGGATTTAAGTGGATTTGGTCAACACAGAGGATTTGTACCCTCTTCTTTTTGTGTTCAAAACGTGGCATGGATCACCAGAAGGTCGTTAAAAACAGCAAAAAGCAGACGGGCTGAGACAGGTTCCAAGAACCGAGGCTACCCAGAAGGGAAAAGTTTTTCCCTACCTGAAACGAAAAGTGCCCACGAACCGAAGGGGAGGCTAGTTAAAGTGGGAAGAGGAGGGAGGACGTCTCTGTCCTCTCTGAGCACCAATGTGCATAGCAGTCTACGGGACAATGTTCTGGAGGGACACAGACAAGACGAGCTGGCGACTTTTTTT
>VYZT01052853.1:93804-114333 GCA_013400735.1 Pomatostomus ruficeps
CGCCGGCCTCCCCCGCGAGGCTGGGGCTGGCCCCGTCCCCGGCGGCTCTAGCGCTCCGCCCGGCGCCCCCCGCCTGCCGGCCCCTCGGCTCTCCCTGCGCGGAGGGGACGGGTGCCAGCAGATAACATCACGGCCGCGCAGGGAGAGGGAGATTTATACGATCTCCCCGCCCCACGTGCTTAGCTCGCTGCGAAGTGACGTGGAGGGGCTGCGGGAGCGGAGGGCTCCGCGCCGCCGCCCGGCTATTTATTCCCCTCCGCGCCACCGACGAGGGATTCGCTGCAGCCCGGCCGCTGCTGAGGTGCCTCAGCCCGGGGCGCGGAGAGGGGAGGCAGCCCGGAACCGAGAAGAGAAAGCAAGTCCTGCCAGGCTTTTACTTTATTTCTTTTTTAAATAAAGGCTTTAGTGCTTCTTGCACCTATTATTAAAGTAATTGGACCAAATAGCACTCTGGCGTTAGAGGAGGAATAACACGCCTCTTGGGCACCGCTCAGACGCGTTCCTGTTCAAGGTTGCGGGGCAGCTCTGCCCGCTGCTCTGTCACAGAACGCTCCTCGGCACTGCCCCTCGGTTTCACTTCCAAATGTGTTTTGGGCAATTCTCGCTGCTCCCCGGACACCTTGGTAATCGGTACTACCGGCCAGGAAGGGAGAGACAACAGATGAGGAGGATTTGCTCCTTTGCCGAGGTCTCGTCTCCTGTCAGAAGCGTGCAAATACATCCTCCTCTGCACTTGACAGAAACTCTCGAGCCCCACATGCTTTGGCTATGCCTGTAATTCAATTTTTCCGCTGCCTCTTTTGGCCACAACAAACATCACAGGCTTCATCCATACCCTACTCTGCCCTAGGGAAATCACTCTACAGTCTACCAGGCATCCCTCAACTTAATTCCATAAAGCTTTTCTTTTACAGTTCATTTATCACTGCTGCACATTAACTTTAAAAAGTGATCAAGTAGCCTGTTTCTTTACTGTCACCCCTTTCAGCCCTACATTCCCTTCTGAATTAAGTTATCACAGGTTTTACTTGCCAAAAGTTTCCAATAACATCGTCCTAAGTAGGGCAAGGCTGTTTCTGAAGAACCCCTACTTTATTTTCAGAGATGAAGGAAGAGGTAGAAGAGGTACTCGAAGGGCCATAGGTGTTCCAAAGAACAGCTCGGCCATTGCCAGTGGTGTTACAGTAAACACCCACAAGAGAAAGGAGGGAGCATGACTGGGACCTGGAAGCACAACGAGAGTCATGTAAGACACAAACCAGCCAAACACCATCGAAGACTTCCTCCAGCTGACCACATCTCAGGAACTATCTTCTTTCTGCAAAATGTTCGAACGTTTTCCAAAGCTGCAGAACGGCAGCGCCCAAATTAAATGTGGGTTTTTGCTTCCCAGCAAGGAAAAGTGCTTCCTGTGAGCAGCTGTGGCTGTGTGCTGGGGTGATGGAGGAACCCAGCAGCACAGAGCTACCACATGCTGTTTGCCTTGGCAGGGCTCTGCTGCAGGGGAATCTTGCACCAACACGGCCAGCTAACCTTGTACTGCTGTGGGTACCAGCGAAAATGACGTTCTCTGAGAGATGGAGGAACTAAGAAAATATATTTTTGACAGGTATGTGTACACACACACTCTGAAAGCAAACTTACTCTTCATTCTTTACCAGCATGTGGGTGTGTACAGCCCAGCACAGAGAACCGAGAATGCATCTTCACGATGCAAGAGTTAATAGTGCTTTCCACTTAAATCCATGAATTCCTGCAAGGCCAGATTAAATGTCTCTGCCACAACATCACTCTTTTACTGCTGTACATGTCAATGTCCTGCTCCTACTGACCTCAAAAACACAGCTGCAGTGTCAGGAATGGCAATGTTTCCAAAATTACTCAAATAAACAAGCAAGCT
Organism: Pomatostomus ruficeps; assembly: GCA_013400735.1. NCBI lineage: Eukaryota > Metazoa > Chordata > Aves > Passeriformes > Timaliidae > Pomatostomus > Pomatostomus ruficeps. The sequence continues at coordinate 95,705 of VYZT01052853.1, forward strand.
CAACATGTAGACTCAGCTGGTTTCACTTCTGCAGCACACCTGTACAAAACCAAGGGGACAGTTCCTTGAGCTGTTACATCTCACAGCTCTGCTGCTAACCAGGTGAGGAATCAGCTCCATTACATGAGGTACGTCAACCGCAAATACTTCTAAAGAAAAGGGTTATTAAATTATTTCCTCCAAAACCTACAGCTGAAACCATGAAGAAATTCCTTATACAGCAGCTATGGCCCTATATCACTGGGCTCCGCGTACTGCTCACCTTGAGGGCTCCAGAGCAGTGACTGGGACAGTGCTGGACACCCTCCTCATGCAGGGAACTTCCCACCATCTCTCAGGATCCCTCTGCAGTTTCAGCCCACCAGGTTACAAGGTGTTTTGATACTTGAAAGTTTATTATTGGTGGGAAAAAAACCCCAATCAAACCAACCAACTCAAACTTTGCAGTGTCTTTCACAAACCTGAAGCCGTAGGGATGCCCTGCTGGAGGCCATCAACTCTCATGTGTTCAGTGCCCAGCTGGCCAGGCTGCCCACGGAGCTGCAGGAGGTCCAAGCTCCTGAGAAGCCCTCCATGTCAGCGGCCAGAGGTCCAGTCAGGCTGACAGCAAACCAGTCTGACTAGATTTTAAAAGTTACTGAGATTCCTTCCTATTTGGCAATGATTCCTCAGTGTCTTTTAGACCATCTAGATAAAAAAAAAAAAATTAAGATAAATCTTGAATTTGTTCTCATCTGAGAAAAACCCTTTGCTTCTCTTCTAACCCTTTCAGTGTGACATAGGGTGTCAGGCTTAGCCAGGTACGTGTCTCCGTTTTGCCTTAAGACTGCAATAAAGCTGGATTCCCCTTAAACTTCCCAATGTCACCATTGTGATGTTTTTGCCAGGCAGAACTTCCCAGGCATGCACACTCCATTCCAAAAGCCCTGGCCACTTGGGCTAAATCCCCAGCAGCCCACCACACATGCCTGAGCTGCTCCAGTTTGCTCCAGGAAGGGACACTTACCTGCTAGCCAAATCATTCAAAAACACATCCACACTCATAAACATTGACTTTCCATTATGTAATCTAAGTGGAAAATACCTGGAACATATACATCATGATAGACCTGATCTTATTTCTAAAATCTCCCCCCTACACATTTTAAGGAGGCTTTTTTTGCCACAGAAGCCTTGCAAACTAGACTCAAAACAGGTGTCATTTTTACCTTGCTAAAGTGAGGAACACACAGAAGAGGCAATCAAAATTGTCAGAAATGACAGAACCAAACTTCAGGCACTCTACAAAGCTGGATAAAGTGTAATATCATCAGAATTTAATTATAACATGAATTTTTGCTTAGGTAATCCAGCTTCTACATTCTACTGTTAATTTTCGTGACTGACACATTATCCCAATTATGGCTTTGTGTTTTACCTTGCAAAGCTTTTCAGTTTTTATTCATTTCAGAATAGCTGATAACTGCCTGTTAGTTTCAGAAGCTGCTGGGATTATCAGACACTGAACGTTAACTCCTCTCACACCTATCTCTTCCCTGTGCCTCCATGAAATGGTCTTGTCCTGGGGGGCTGCTGTCAGTGGAAGCTTTGTAAGTCACAAAGTAGGAATGGGCCCTCAGCGTGCATATGGGGAAAGAACAGAACTTACCTGTTTTGGAGCTTTAATTCAATACAATACTGTCTTTTTTACATATTCATTTTTTTTAATAAACAGTAACTGTTTATTAGAAAAACAGAGACACCTGGAAAGTTACTTCACTAAACGTAAAGGTTTCATGTTTCCCATTAAGTTAAAAATTATGTGGTCAGAATTTTACAATTTGTGGTTCCTTTTTAGATTGTTTTGGTTATACGCAAATGCGCTGTGCAAAATACAAAGGCAATAATCTTTCTAAAACTGCTGACAACCAGGTCATTAAGTAAGGTGGCTGGTCACATTTCATAAACTAAAGAACACTGTTGGAAGAGGAATAACTTTTAAAAGTTAAGAGGTGACTTTTGTAAATTCTCACACTGATGATGAGTGTAGGATGATTGCACAATTAATTCTTTGTGGCATGCACAGAAATCTGCAGCTATAACTGTGGTCATGTAGAATCTCAGTCATTCTGATGCAGGGTGCTAGGGGAAAAAAACTTTTGAATTCTCCTTTTTATAAAATTACACGTATAAAGGTTCAACTCGGAGAGCCAAGGTGGCACCTAATAAAGGTGAGGCAAAGAGGAGACGACAAATAATGGAAAATTGTAATATATACTATAATAAAACCTTAGATTTTACTGTTTATTATCCTTAGTGAAGTAGAAGTCCATAGCTCTGTGCTGCACATTTCATTAGTGTGCACTGTAACGCCTGGATGGATTTGAGAGCAAACCCTGCTGACCTTACTAACACAAGCAGCCCCACTGCCCTAGGATTGCATTTCACACAACCACAGCCCATTCCTGCAACACTCGTGTTCCAGAAGATAAAGGCTACTTTATAGAACACGCTGCTTGACACGCAAGACTGCTACCCATATATACATATGTAACTACTTGTCAACTTGCAAATCAAAGGTATGTTTCTGATAAATATAGAGAGAACTTATTTTTGTGAACCAGAACTTATTTATATATATATATAGAACAAATATAAAATATGTAACAGGAATAAGAACTTTTATTTTTATATCTATTTATAGACACATGTTTTTATATACCTATATATATTTATAAAGTTCTCATTCCCACAAATAGATTTAATAACTTCAGTGGAAACAAGTCACAATAGTCAACAGGATCTGATCCAAAAAGCCATTCAGGTGTCATCTCTGAGAACTTACAGAATGGCATCATCTCCACCATCAAGTAAGAACACAAAGCTGTGATGTCCACACAGCAGTGTATAGTCTGTGTTTGAAACTGTACTTTATTAAAAGACATCTAGAATGCAATTAATCCCCAAAAGAGTCTAGTAAAATCACCAAAAAATCCCCAAAACAACAGCAGTGGAAATTTAGACAGGACACCTCGAGTCAGAATGACTAAAATCTGAAGGAAAGGGGAAAAAAAGTGTTATGGATAAGAGGAAAAAGGGGACAGAAAGGAGCATCACCATTATTCTGTATTTCAGTGCTACATTATTCTTCACATTTTACATGGCTTGGATTTTACAAGCCCTAAAACAGCCTCTCTGCAGTGAAGCTGCACCATCTCCACAGAGTACACACAGCCAGACACTAGGGGGTCTAGGGAAGCATCCATAGCCTAAGCCCCCTATCTTACAAACATACACATTTCCCATAAAGGCTGCACACATCAGTGCTGTATCCAAAGAGCTTCTGCTTCCAACAGCCAATTTCCATCTTTGAATCAGTTAAGATTCAAGTCTTCATAAAAACTTTGTGTATGCCAGAGAAGTTCCCCCTTGGTTACACGTCCTGGAGTCTGATCCCCTCATGTGCTTTTCCAAATTTGCTTGTCAGCCTTGAGGATGCCACACTAATCTTCTCTGTATCATTCCAGTTTTAGTCTATGTGCCACTGAAAAAAAGGCCTTCCTTAATCCTAGCACCTGTGGTTTTAATCACCACAGGAAATCCTGTTTCCACTTAAGTTGGTAAGACTTAAATGTCAGCAAAGGAAAATGATCAGATTCACTAACTAAAAATAAAAATAATTAAAATAAGACAGAGAAATATAAGCTCAGTGGTTTATAAACCAGAGGGCCTTGACATCTACTTATAGCAAGCATGACAAAGTAAAGACAGTAGGGTAAAAGTCATCCCATTAATCTCAAGGTTTGAACTTGTGACCTGCATCTCCTTCTCAGTATTACAGCTGTTGCCTTCTATTTCTGAACTGCATGGTGATGATTTGGGTTATACATCATTAAGTAACACACAAATGATACCCGTAAATATTGTATTCCTAACACAGCATCTACTGGAGTTTATTCAACAAATTAAAACCATGGAACTCAAGTCAGAATGTGCACCCAGATTGCACTGCTGAAGTTTTAAGAAAATTATGTGTCTAGAAAGATTAATCAGCAGCAACTTCAAAAATGGCCCAGCCAGTAATGCCATATTTAAATCATATTCTGCAGCTACAAAAACAAATAGCTTTGGATCTGGCATTCTGACTTCTTCACTAGCTGCCTGTGCAGTCTGCACAAATGAAAAGCACTAATAAGATAATGCAGCTTCAGAAATATTCTTTTCCTAATGATTTTCAAGCAACATATGTTCAAGAACATCCTAGAAATCTTACAGAAAGCAATGCATTGTTTCATATTACCTCATGAAACAAAACCAAACCCACAACCAGACCAAACCTCATGCAATACCAAGCTTTTGTCCTGCACCCGCCAGGTTAGTGCAGAGGTCTTTGCCTCTCAGCCTTACACATTTTTAAACCCATTTTCTGTGCCTGGCTACTGAAATCAATGAATGCAGTATTCCTTAATGGCTGATCAAACTACATCCTCCCAGCCAGATGGTTTGAGCTTGGTGACTCCATCCAGAATTAGAACAGAAAGACCCATTTCTGTGTCAGTAGTAATTTTGATCCTTATCCAGATTATTTTAGAGCTGGATCTTGAAGAGGTCACCTCTGTGGAGTGGCAAAGGTGTTCAATCTGCTTCTCCTGAACCAATGACCTTTTAGATGGGATTGCAATTAAAGTAACCTACTCCCCTGCTTTTGGCAGGGCTCTGTGGACCAGTCTCTACACTTCCCCATCAGGGGTATAGACTGACACCTGAAATGCCTCCTCTCACAGATCCCAGTGTCATTTCAACATTCATGTTATCAACAGTTAAACCAGAGTGTAAAAATGCCTACACATTGGCTGAAAATGGGCATCAGACCCAGCAGTGTCTCACATAAAGGACCCGAGTCCACAAACCCATCACTGCAGTCTTACAAAATTAAAAGCAATTAATGCATCACAAGGCAGCCAGTCTAGCAACGTGCTTCAGCAGTAACTGCAGTGAATAAGAATTGAAGACAACAGTCTGTGTCTGGGAAGCACGACATTGACATAGCATGACACGTTTCCCCTTCTTACTTGAACCATCTTCTTCTCATAAAATGTTCCACTTTTTTAATTCTATGCAATGACACCAAAATTTAAAATAAAAGAACACTACAGCAGTTTAAAAAAAAAAAAAAGGCAAAACATAGCAGATGGAGGGAACAGCAGTGGCACTGGCAATCCTGGTCTCACCTGCTGGTTGCAGTGCTACACCATCAGAAAGATGTTCAGCATCTTGCAAAGCCTGATAGGTCGCTTTCTAACACAATCCATAAGCATGAATATCAATGTATCATCCTCCCAGGCTGGATTTGTTTGATCAATGTTCATACTGAAAGTGTATTTGGGTCCAATACATTGTTTTGGCTGCATAATACATCCTTAAATTGAGGATCTTGTCTGAAGGTTCTGAAAAATCTTCAGTCTTTCTCTGTTAATCATGAAGAGACACTCACTTCAGAATTTTATGAAGTCTTTTCTTAATTAATGAGTATTTCTTTCTTAAGCATGTACCAGATTTCAGCAGGTACTGTCAAATACTTCACTCCTCTAAAAAAACACCGTATACAAAACCCCACTCTTGTTACCTTTTGTACAAAACAACACTATGGCACCAATATTGCACTATTGTGCAATATGAAGCCCTTTAGAACTCATTGGGGTTATGAGTGAGGATGCAGAGGTACCCCATGGTGGAGAGGCTAACAATGTGTGTTTGATTGCCCTTTGCCTCCAAGCAGTCCTGCAAGGTGTGACTGTGAAGCTGCTATGGGCAGGTATGTCAAAGGCTCAATTCCCAACAGCTCATGTACTCAGCTCTCTAGTGACAGTTCTCATTCAGCTGCCTGTCCTCAGGCACCCTTCCTGAAATGGACACGGGCCAGTTCTTGTCCCTGGACAGGGTACCCTAAATAAAAGGCTGTTTCATGGCCCACAAAACTTGCAATTTATAGATCACTTAAAAACCAAAGAAAAATCCTCTTGAGATAAACTGTACTCAACCTGAAAGTGAATGCAAAATCCACATAATCAAGAAAGCTTTCCACTATCTTGTTGCTTGCTTCAAGCAACACTTGTAAGTTTTTCTGTTCTGAACAAGATGGAAATGTCCTCCTTTATCAGGATAGAAAAGCAAAGTTCAAAGCAACAGAGTGATTGAATAGCCAAGGGCCTCAAGTCACAATCTCCAAGGTTATATTCATAAAGAACTTTATAAAGGGCTCATAAATGGCTAGTGGAATCTTTAAGTACTTCAGATTTTAAAACTATGGCAAACAACCCTCTGTTACCTTCTACTTATGATGACACATGCCTACAACTCATGATTTAAAGAACTATTAACATAACCTCAGCAGGTTTTATATTTAAACATTCCTAAATTATGCATGAAGTTTTTGATAAGAAGCGCAAGCAGTTTATCTTGTAAGGGAACTGTTTCTATTAATTATTCAGCTACTCCTGAGAATACTGTGTCTGTAAGAAATCCTAGTGGTATCAAAACCTCAATGCAAGTCTGATCCTGGTTGCAGTTCACAATTAACACCACCACATATACTGAAAACAGTTAAGAAACACGAAGAAATGTTGTAAAATAATGCTCCAGAAGTTCATGCACTGGCATGACAGAATGGGCTATTGAATCTACTGAGGCACTGTGAAGAAATAATGCTTTTTATGAGTATTCCTAAAATCACCTTCCGAAGTGCCTCTTGGAAGCCGCTTGTGCTCATGAGTTCACATCCAAAAGCTTGATGAAAGTGCCCTAATTCATTAACCAATTTTGTATCCAACAAGTTAAACACATGGATTTAACAAAAATAAGTCATTCCAAGGGATGAAGCATTACACAAATATAAGCATCTTTGGTGTTGAAGATATTCAGTTTGACTGGAGTTTCATTTTCAACATGTCCCTCAAGACAGAAAAGCAACTGAAAAGCAACAAAAAGCTTTGTCTAAGAAGTATCAGCTATTGCTACAAGTCTGAAAAAGAATGATTAAGACTTTATCTGCTAGATCACTTACAGAGGTGGAACACTTGAGGTTTACATGCTGCAAAAGGTTAGAAGCCACTGCTTAAGAACAGCAGTAAATGAAATCTACAGTCTTCCACCATCTGTTAATCAAGAACTTGCTCCGTCTCCAGAGTCTGAGGTCTTAAGACTCCCGAGTTTAACATCTTGTTTAGTACAAGGACCCAATCCGTGTAACATGATCCTGAGTCTCCACTACCTCAAGCCTTCTCCTGGCCCTCTCACTCCTTACCTCAGCAAGTCTTGAAGAAATCATTGAGCAATTTGCAGGGATTGGAAGTGAACAACACTGATGACTGCTCCGTGTGTATATTAACCGTGCCAGGACTCATTTCATAAGAATGAGAAGTTTGTCATTTTCAGTTGTGCAGAGTGTTTTGTGCCAGATGACTTCTGCCTTCCTCCCTGGAGACAGCTACTGAGCCAGCTCCGAACAGATGCAGCCCTACAGACCACCTTCTTCTGGAAGCATCAGATAGTCAAAACACTTTCGTGGCCTCCAAACAATTAATTTCTCTCTTTAAAACAAATCAGACAAAAAAACCCTATCTTCACTAGGAAGCAGCTTCCAGCTCTATTGTTCTGCTCAGCTTGTGAACCCAGGAGAACCTGCCTCACAGCTGCAGAAGTGGGAGCTCTTCCCTCCAGGTTTTAGCAGGGAAGATGCTGCGGTATAGTGGCATCAGGCACAATATATTCCATCACCACTCCCAAAGTGTTTCCCTAACAGGAGGCTGAAGAAAAGCAGGGACAAGATAGTTATTTTTTTCCATAGGCCAACTCATGTTTTCCTTGCTGAAAAAAAGCACAATTAATATGAGGAGAAATTAGACCAGGGGACAAGAGACATGGGGAAGAGCTGACCCCGTGCCTTCTCTTATTAAACAAAACCCTTGCTTTGTGTGCAATCCATAGAATATTAAACTTTACATACTCTGGAATTGGCTTGAAGCCTAACAAAACTGGAACCACCCCATCCTTATTGGCTTTATATAGATAGGTACAGAAATATACAAAGTTGAGATGATTCATGCTCTCTGGAATGAAGGGCAGCAGCACAGCTTTGCTTGAGCAGAGATATTCATGGGAGCAGGAAAAACAGAGCAAGCACTCTGACTGCTGGGAAAAGCTGCTGAAGGTTGTTCTTGGTAGCTATTGAAGGGGAAGAACATTACTGGAAAAGGGGGTAGGGCAGCTCAGAGAAGAGACTGGAAGGTGCCTGGGCCAAACAAGGTCTTTTGAACTCCTAGTCAACAAAAACAAGACTTGTGAAATAAAGCAGCCTAAAATCAAAATATGTAGTTAGCAATTTTAGTAATTTTCGGAGCTTCTCTGTATATATCACAAGTAAAGGACACGGCAAAGAAAAGGTAATAGTATAAAATTTAAATAACTACTCAGTACACATAAAAATGTCAGTATTACACTTCTTAAAAGGCAAGAAATGCTCTCCACATACAGGCTATGCACGCTACATGAAATGGAAGCTCAAAATATCTTTAGCAATATTGATAGATTCCACATTTTTCTTAAACACACAAGAGACACTTCAGTGCTTTAATCAAAACATTACTCCAAAAATGCACAAATAAACACCCAAGTATTCTAAAAGTATTTGGAAAGCATTCTGAAATTTTTAATAATCGCCTCAGGATGTCGCAGTTCCTAAGAAAAACTTAGATTATTTTCCATAAGTTTGATTATGGAAAGAAACTGTTGATATGAAACTAGAGAACAACTACAGATTTAAGGGTGCTGAGGTAATTTTTCCACACAAAGGAGCTGAACTCTGTAGAAAGAAAGCAATGTCAGGGTAGAATGTTATGCTGCTTCACAGACTCAAAGCCCGTTGCAGGACATTTTTGCACTGCACTAATGAGATGGTAACTCTCACTGCACAGCTGTACAGATGTCAAGCCTTCAGAAGCCAGGATAATCATGTGTCAAACTTCTGTGGTTTTGCCACTTGGCATTTTGGGTGGATGCCTCCATTTGTGATAATAAATATCAGGCCACAAACTAATGTCTCCTCAGATATCTAATATGTTTATCACTCAAAACAGCTTGAAAACCTAAATATTTCTGCTGCCAGCTTTGAGTTCTCCTCAAAGAATTATGTTACAATATATACCAGATGAATAAGCTAGGGATAAGACAATGATTGCCAGTTGTTGGGATGGGTTTCTCTGCCATTTTATATCTGTGGTTTTTTCCTGCAGTACACACAAAGTTCAAACAATGCCTTTGTTAGGAAAATCTAAATCCTACTGCATATTTCCATGCTGAAGACTGAAAATATCAAAGTTGCTCCTAATCATATCTTGCCTATAAGTAGGCACAAAAAAAGATTTGTATGTAGGGCATCTGTAGAAATGGACAGAATAGTACTATGTATTTTAAGTATCAATTAATAGGCCCCAAGGCTTTTTCTTCACATAGCAAATGGGGAAATGTGATAGCAAAGTTAAACAAATGACACAGCATCAGACAGTCAGTCTGGAACAGCAAAGGCAACAGAATTCAACCCCAGCCTCTCTTTTAGAACACCTTAATCACCACACTATTCCTCCTGTACACATATGCTTTCATGAAATACATTCTTATTATGTGTGTTAGCTTCTGCACCTCTGCAACCAACAGCTACTGTGGAGAAACTGCTGCAGCTTAAACAAAGCCAGTTGTGTTACCCTGACAGATGTCTTCCAAATTTGTTACTGTTATGGCACACACCTAAGAGGAAGGGCTCTTGTTTGATCCTTTGCAGACCTGAGGAATTAGCATTAGAGCTCGCTAAACCCACAGGATGAACGTTGGAGCTCCGGCTCCTCACTGGAAAAGGCCAGAACACCAGAACTGTAAATGAAGCAACACTGAACACAATTTTTTGTGGTACTGCTAGAAAAGTTCTCTCTCACCAATAAAACCAATAGCAATGACTGTCCTTTCCTCTCCTACCAGACTCTTAGCTTATACAATCTCAGACTTGCAATGCAAAAACCATATACATACATATATACAAGTACTAAACTCAATCAGCAGGGTCAAGTCTCTCCTTTAATAATTATGTTTCCAGAGTTGTCTCCAATCAAACTAATGCTCCAAGACCAGAACTATCACATTAATGGTTACTTTCCTTTATTATCTACAGAACATTTTCTGGCCAAAGACTCTATAGGAGTCCAATAACTTTACAAAGTGACAGCATTTCTGTGTTTATTGTAAGTAATTTCTATTGCAAATTGCAACAACTTTTCAAAGCACAACAGTGATTTGGAAATGCAGGCACGCTAATACATCAATTGCCATGACTAATGTATAAACTTTTAATGACCTTGGCAAAATCTATTTTTCATTGGGCAAGTGCCACTATTTTGACTGTACAAAATGTTTTGGAAATACGTTGAAAATTATACTTGTTTTGGAAAATATTTCAGGATTTCAGTATAGCAAATGGAGCTATATTAAATAAAAGTTTGACATGGAGGAGAAAACACTCCAAGGTTGTGTAAGTCTTTTTTTTTTCTTTTAAAAGAGGTATCCTCCAAGTATTGTACATTCACAGAATGCTGACTTTTTATCCAAACAAACTTAAGAAGATAAAACATTCTCTTGAATGGTTTTCAGTTTCATTCAGTCACTGTCATCTTCTTGTTTCAGACCACCTCCTTGTTCACTGTTGCCCTCTCCATCACTTTCTTTGTCCCAGTCCTTCATAGATGCTCCCATCATGAAGTCATCACGCAGTATATTCCACTCTGGCCCCTCTTCAGACTTCACTTCACCCTGAATGTTTGAGGGGAAGAGAGGAAAGAACAGAGGAACACGAGATAAATGTGGAAGGCAGTAAAAGATGCAAGGTCTTAATGCAATCAAAATAACACCTCCTACAATTGGCAGACCGAGGGCCAGCTCTTTGTGCAAATAGTACAGAAACACACAGAACAACCAAAAATGACTTGATGCTAAAAAGCAAACTTGTTTTAACTAACCAATAAAAGAAATATGGAAACAAAACAATTATTCCTCATGGATGAAACAGTCAACCCTGGGCATAGCTTCCTTTATTAAAATCTTTCTTGGCAATCAGAATGGATTCATGATATCATTTATTAACCCCCAGGTGCTGCTTCATTAGAACACTTCTTGGCACATTTCTAAAACACAAATATGGATCTAATAAAGGCTTAACCCCCCTTCAATTTAATATTTAACATATTCGGTGATATGTGAACCAAATCCCCTTTATGTGAATTATTACCTCACTACCTGGGCTCGTCATATGGTACAAAGCTGCCTCTAAAAGAAACAATGTTGATCTACTCTTAGCAAGCCAACAACACCTTACTCCAAATGTCCTACCTCTTGGAAGTGGATAAACTCGAGGCCCACGACATGGACTGGTGAATAATAAAGAAAAGGGTCGGGAGTGTAGTTTCAGGTTAGCACTGAAAACAGCACTTGGTTGCCGTTCTGCGAGGTGACAGAACCCGTTTGGGCAGTGCAACAGCCCCATCCTGTGGCAACACTTTCAAACAACAGTTGGAAGCTATGCCTGCATCCTCACCGGAGGAAAATACCACAAGCAGCTCTTCAACCTACTGAGGAAGGATTTATTTCAGCCACTTATGCCTTAGCAGCAAAACACCTCTGAGGAACAACAGCGCTCTGTGTCCAGCAGGCAAGAAAAAAAACTGTCATACCGACGTGGAATTAGGGCCACTGAAAAACCTCCTTTAGTTTTGCAGGGTCTTTGAAACAAAGTTAACACTGGCACCTCAGGGATGCTGTCCCTGCTCCCCTGCTCCAAAGAAGGGACCTCAGCTGACTCACCCAAGTTTAAGTGACAACCGCCTCCCGACAGGGTGCAGTGGATGCGGTCACCTCTTACAGCATCCTCTGTGGACAATATTTGCCCTACTGGATGCAAAACCTGCAGTAAATATATGATCACTGTAGACACCTGTCCATGCCTCTTCTCTGTCACGCATCTAGGAATGTGATACCACTGCATATTTAAGCTGAAGCCTGTGGGAATCAATCTTTGGGATAGAGCAGCATACAGAATTTGATAGCAGGAGAGAAGAGAAATGAAGAATGTAGGTCTATTACTGTAAATAAAACACGTTCTATCACACCATCAGAAGTTATCTGAGTGCAAGAAGTCTGCCAAACAAGGTATGTTTCTTAATAGGTAATCAAAGAAGAAATGCTACATGTGACTTCTCCTGCAGTATTTTATGAAACCCTGCCCTCACAAAAATAGCGTCTTAATGCTTTCCTTCCCAAAACTAATTTCCCAGGGCCCAGCTCAAAAAAAGAGAAGCTCCACAGCTGTTCCTCAAGGTGTCTGCACTGGGTTTTGGTTTGGGGTTTGCTTTTATGTCTTCACAGCTGCTCTCATTAATGGCTGCTCCCATCCAACAACTCCCCTTTTCCCCAGGGTAGTGCCTCCTAACCACCTTCCACTCTAGTACCAATTTGCTTCAAGTGCTACACCAAGTAAACCTAAAATCATCTCTGACAGGGCAATCAATTACCTGGAATTAAAGAGCTACAGATAAAGTAGGTCCCTAAGCAGACCTTAAAATATTCACATGGAAATAATCTGTATTATTACAATAGTGCAAACACAGGTAGTCTGTTCTGGGATGCAAGGAGAGAGTAATTTTTTTTCCTCCTTTTTAACTTTATTGCAGTTGTATATGTTTACCTTTGCAGAGTACAGAACAATTTAAAAAATCACAAAAATCACTAAGCTCTTTCTTTTTTGATCTTTGATAAATCACTAAACACTGAAATTTAAGAGAGTTCAACCTGAAATACCTAAATGGAAACATCCCATATTTCTTACAAAACAATCTATATTTTTTTTTCAATAATAAATCCAGCAGGATTCCTTATATTTTTTCCCAGATGTGCAGAATAGGTATTTCTTTTTTCTTATTTTGTTTTGGTTTTTAAACAGCACAGAAGGAATAGATTATTACCAGCAATGACAGTGGCAGGCTCAGGGTTTGAAAAGCCCAATCCTCAAATTCATCACAAGCTACTATTCAGCAACCATTAGCCCTTCTTTCTGGCTATGTCAAGTGGACAACAGGACAAAAGCAGGACCTTAACAAAAGAGGGATGCTGATCCTCCATGGCATTACCCATTATGTAAGGCACCAGAAAGGCCTGAATAGAGCCTTACAACAAGCCCAAAGGAGAAAGACAGAGGTAGCATGTTCGTGCCTCAGAGATGAAGAATAAATGCTTGAAAGCAAATATTTAATCAATTTTAAGCACACTTCCAAGTGAAGAAAATGCCTTGTTTAGTATCTTAATTCCTAACTCACTTACTACTCTATTTTCCCCTCAGAATAAAAAGTCTCCAGATCTACTGCCTCACCACATTCCCAAAGTCTTAAGAAAATATGCAGCAAGACTATTTGTATAATTAACAATTAATTCAACTGTAATATCACTTCCCAACTTGCTTTATGTAAGAATGTTAATACAGTTGGGTTTTCAATGCCATAATCTAGTTTCATCTAAATAAAACAAAACTGATTCTTGGCACGTGGAAAATAAACCAGCTTTCAATCTACACAAATGCTTTTGAACTCCCAGTCAGCTGTTCATGCACATCTCACTACAACACTGAAGTCCCCTTTGAACATCCCCAAATGAAAACAAAGCAGACTATATAAACAACAGAGTGTAATGCTACATAAAGTGAATCCTTCAGTAGGGCAAGGAGAGAAAACTTTTGGTGTTGCTCTTTTTACTCTCCTCTTTTATACACACATTGGAATTGGGTTTTCTTTGCCAGAAGGTGTGGCAGCCTATTTCAAAAGGTCTGAGAGGTAGCAATTAGTAAAACACCTCAAGATTCCCTGTTACTAATTGCTGGCGATGGACTTGTTATCATGAGCTGAAATAAGGCACACCAAAGCACGTACTGTGGTTACTCTAGTGCTGATATGTGCTCTGATGGACTCATAGTCCAGCTGAGAAGAGTTCATATAAATAAAACAAACACCACCTTGCCTACTTGCTAAGCTGTCACAGGATTAGCTCAGTCTCACACCAGTAGGGCTCTATAGTGGGTACATACTTCCCAAACTAATTCTGCTTTGAAGACATACCCTCTAAAATCTGGACCAGGACAACTGAACTGAAATTTTTGGCCAAGTTCTAATAAAACCAACCAACTAAGCTCCAACAAAGCTTAGTTCTGTCACTTAGAACAAGCAGCTGTCCCTTGCAGGACCCAGGCTGGAAATGCCTCCTGGATGTTTTTGAAGGAATTGGTCTCATGGTAGCAGCAGCAGCTCTATGACCAAGTTAGAAATCTCCCCGTTTTCATTCATTTCTTTACTATCACAAAAAACTGGAGCTACAAGACCTGCTCTTGGCAAATGACATGACAGTATCCTCAACTGAGACCGGCCAAACTCAGCACTGGAGCTGTGGCAGACAGCTCTGAGGTGTAGGCTCAATCCTCTCTGCCCCTTCTGAAGCAGGATACCTGCCAGAGCTCTTCAGAACCTCAAAATTGAACAGACCAAAGTCCACAGTGCTTACTGGTAAGCAATGGCATTACAAGATATGCCTTGAAATCAGGGCACACGGACTGAAAACAGCATTTCACTCTGGTGTCCAGCAGCTCGTGTCACACTCCAGATTCTGCATCTGCAAAGCAGCAAACACACCTACAGCACCATGGAGATTCCCCGAGAGCCTGTGCCCAGAAGACAGGAACTCCAGGGCATTAACAAAGGAATGTTTTTCAGACCTAGAAATTACAGGCAGCACACTGGACCCCCACACCTTTGCTCTGTATAAAAGATGAAATGCCAGAGCTTGCAGGGGCATCTCTCTTTACCATCACCTACAATAAACGTTTATTTGTACCTGTCAGGGAAGGAATTTCTAACATAAATATCTCTCAAGCAACAACTTTAAGCACTGAGAAAACAATTCTAACATGTCTAATTAATCTGAACTGCCTCCCCAGGTTCGTCTGTTTTGCTCAATACAAACATTTAAGACCTTGAGACACAGCGAAGCTTTTGTTATGATGAAGAAGTTAAAAAGCGTAACTGCCAGAACACATTCTCACATGCATCTGACAATTACCTTCCCTGTCAGCCTGCATCTTGCTCTGAGTGACTGCTGCTATTCTGTTTCTCATCCCCAAGCAAGCCAGTTTAGACTGAGCTCAAAAAACCCCAAACAAACAGCATATGCATACACTGAGGTGTGTTAAATCTCAATTTAAAATAATAATAATAATACAACCCCCGCTTGGCAGAAGAGGGAGAGGGAATGAAAAACAAAAAACACCAGCATAATAATTTTTCCTAAGTTCATTTTCAGCAATATGAGAGCTCACAGGCTAACGAAATAAATTTCCTTCAGGCTAAGAAGAAATAAAAAACTGCAGCCAAAGTGTCTAAAGCAGAAATACAAGCAGAAAACAAAATGTAATGATTTTTAACAGGAAAATGATACTCGGGTTTGATCATTAGTGCTGCTTGCAACTTTATCTGATTTGAATTGCAGCAAGGTCTTGACTCTAAGAAAGGTTCCAATGTAAGCCTGATCCCAAACAGCCATAATCCCACAAATCTGCAAACCGAGAATATAATGTGCACCACTATTATCTTGAACTTCTGAGCTGAATTCTCACGGCAACTCACTCTGGGAAGCATTTTCAAGCTTGCAGAACATGTGAGCTGCACAACAGAAATCTATTCTGCTGCTGTATATTTCTGCACAATTATTTATTCCTTAGGGTGAGAGTTATTCAATACCCATTTGCATAATTTCTCTGAATGAGATACTAGAGCGACTGAACTAAACTGCCCTGGTTTACTTGAAGTGACACCACACTGTGGGGTATCAACAGTGGCACAGAGGATTTATTCAGATCACAAGGTTTCTCATACACACCAGAATCTGCTCTGGCAATTCTAGTGAATAAATCTAAGAATGAAATTTTTTACAGTGTGTTTTGAGACCTGCTGTTCCTGTTCAAACCTCTCTGAAAGTAACACACTGGAATTATTACTACAAGCAGAACAAATACTGATTTTCCTTTTGAGTACAGCCAGAAGACCACCCAGAGCTGAACGACCTGCACGAGGAATCTCCCCATCCTCTCATCTTCCTCTAGGGTTTACTACAACTGGGGATGTGTGAATGAGAAGGAATGCTTTGGGTTGGCACGCAGAGGCTCAAACATGTCCCAACTTTTGAGGGGTCAGAACTCAGTTACAGAATTTCTAAAAACAAGCATTAATCTGGGCCTAAGCAAAGGAGTAAATTTGCAAGCATTGTTATTAAATGCTCAGTTGCTAAGAAGAATCTGAGAAAAAGCTTATGAGAGAACAGACTTCCTCAGCCTTGGTTTGCCAGAAACCTCATAAATTATTATTTCTGTCAGAAAAAGCAAAAATATTTTAAGAATTCAAGCTTAACACAGGGCCCTTCTGCACACAGGATGCTCTGGAACTCCTCAGCCTGCACTGTACTCCAGCAATCGACAGCAGCCATCTCAGAAACCCTTGTGCTGCACAAAGAATTCTACCACATGTTGCTGCAAGACGTATTTGGCCATACTGGCATCAAGATTCCCTCCCCATGTTTTAATGAGCATGATGAATAGCATGGGCATGCTACACCAGGAGCTGCTCACAGACAATAAAAACTCACCTGAAAATAAGACTCACCCAACAAAACAATCCTGTAGTTAAGTTACAACACCAGCACGAACTGTTACCTTTACCCATACTAGCAGTTCCCCTTGTGGAATACACTCTGTAATTTGTAACTCGGGTTCTCTAAAATGCAAGGCAAAATGACAATGTTGCAAATACAAAGTAATGACACTATCTTTCCAACAGCCAGGCCAAAACCACTCCTGTAACATAAAGAAGAAAGAAAAGGTGCACAGATAAGCATTTCTAAGTAGGTACCAAGTAAAGATTAGTTCAAAGTAGATTGCAAGTTATTACAGAGAAGGTATCTGGAAAGACAGAAATAGATTCAGACTTTCCCTACACGAGGTTGTCATGCAACACATCAGAGCAGAAAGTTTATAGACTCTTTCAATGTGCCATCGTTCCACATTTTTAGTCCTGCTGGGTTTTTTTCCCCTGTAAGAAGAAAACTCTTCATCACCCTCATCCATATGTTTATACCTTCACATTGGCATGCCTGTTTATCAGCAGTTACACTGCTGACAGTGAAATTCCTGCCTATGAGACTGGCCATTCCTTGGTGTGTATTCACCTGTTACTCCTACCCTTTATTCACCTGCAAATCTCCACACAGCCTTCATGCTTCATGGACTTGGCACTGAACAGCATCAGCATCAATTAATACTTGATATAAAGACCTGCTGAGTACTATGGTTGAAAACAACACATGATCAAGACTTCTGTATTTAAAGCAATGTGTTACACTTTCATTGCTTATCAGACTAGAATCTGTACGGCAAGTTATGGTAACCAAACCAGCTGAATCATAGTCCTGACTTGGAAAAGACAGTGCTGTCCATCAGAAAGAACAGCTTTTCTTGCTAGCTAGTCATGAGCCTCCGGTCTGAGGCAAAATACTGTCCACTTAATACTAAAAGCATACGGGTTAATTACTAAGAACAATCTTACATGTTCAACTCTACCAATTTCCATCATTATTATTAAAAGGAAGATAATGAACTGAGAATTCTTCTATTTGGATGGAATTCAAAATGAAGGAATAAAGAACTTTTCTAGATACGCAGCATTTCAACCCTAAAATAAATGCCACACAACTTCTCACAAGCAATATAAAAACTCTCCATCAGCTGGTGTGACATATCTTAATGTGTATTTCCCGCAGTAATGAAGACATGGCAGAGTTTAAAGATGAACCTAAACATCATCTCAGATCCATAACAGCTTTGTTACAAGTTGCACAGTCCCTGAACTACCGAGTTGGACTGGAAAACACATAGATATAGCAAGAGTGCCTGGTAAAAAGCATTCAGTCAAGATTAAGGCCTTCACGGTGCTATCCTTCAGAAGTCACATCTTCATATCTTTCAACAGTCTACTTTAGACAAACATTTTCCAGTCACAACAGATATATCTCAGATGTCATGCATTTATGAAAGACATTTATGCTCTATCTCAGCTGGATACCTAAAATTTTCTGCAGGTTTTATAAAAGCTTGCCTGTTGGCCCAGTAAGGAAACATGCAGACCTGCAGCTGTTTGGATTATTTCTGATTTTTTTTTAGAATAAATTAGCAGCTTGCAAATTTTTGAATAATAAGAATATCACTCAAATAATTTTCTACAAATGATGCTAAAATCATCCACTGTTTTTCATTATGCAAGAGGCATAACAGAGCGAGTCCCAAAAGGTTGTTTCAAACAATAAAGGCTACAGTAATGACCATGACCATCACTTCCAGCACTTAAGAAATCTTCTCACAAAAGAGTTGATGAGGAAGAAGTGGGGCTACTAAAAAGCTTCCTCTTCCTGATTTAGGATTTCCACTTACGTTTGAGTCACAGAAGAAGTATAAGGAGCCAAAAAACTTC
>VYZT01052853.1:120201-165408 GCA_013400735.1 Pomatostomus ruficeps
AGAGGGAGGGGGGGGGGGGGGGGGGGGGGGGGGGGGGGGGGTCTATCTAGGCAGACATGCAATTAAAAAACCCAACCAAAACTCCTGATTCCCACCCCAGCTTTTGTGCACAAGCAGTGTGAAAGCAGCACCTACATTAATACTCCAACCCAATACCAACCAGCCAGCATCTAAAGCATCTCAAGAGGTCTTGAATGGAAACATACTGCTACTAATGCTGCCAAATTTAAACTTTTTTTTTAGTTTAGAAACATTTGCAATCTGTGTTTTCTGACCTAGTAATTAAAAAATTGCCTTGCTACACTGTGTCACAAAAAAGTCCTAATTCTTGCTCGGCTATTGACTCAATCCTGACTACAATAGTAGTTGGCACTGCCATTGTTCCGATATTCTGCTACTCCAAGGGAGGAAAGACAAACAAACCAAAAAAAGAGAACCACACACATGCACATGTCCCCGCACCCAAACAAGCAAGCTGGAATTATTTAAGGAGAAATAAAGTGTCAGCACCAAACTAAACTGTTCTCATTATCTGAAGAATTTTACAAATACTTCAATATTGCACTTGCATGAAAATTGTATGAGCACTCCATGCCAGGCAGTGTTTCAGCATGTTCCCCAAGTGCACACAAACAAAAAACATATGACAAACTGTTGTCTCCCAACTGATTAAAGTATTTCTTCCTGGCACAGAAAAGCACTTAGTTAACTGCAATGTGTCTGGGCCAACTGCAGTATTCCACCCACTACCAAGCACAGAGTTCAAACCTGAGCACAAATACGCCTCAAAACCATGCAGCTTCTGAAATACGAAAAAGAGTGTGTCTGAGCAACTTGTTTTCAACCCTGAGCTACTTGGTGAGCTGAAAGAACTGATGAAGATGGAACTGAAGTAGCTGGACTCGTCCAACTACACTGTGTCTCAAACACAGTGAAATTCAGAACACATTTGGAAAAAGTGGAATGTATTTCTTTCCAGAACATCACAAGAGCAAGGAAGCTACACCAGCCCAACATACACAGGGAATGAGGGAAAGAAACGTCTACATATAAGGTTTAATACACCTCTGTTTCTTTCTGTTCTGTTGTGGTATTCATTTTGTATGGCAAATCCTTCCGTTTCAGGCACCATAATCACCCAAAGGAAGCCAGTTTGACATGACCAAACAGTGGGGACACACAAGTAGTACAGTCTAATATACCATGTATAATGAACAGTTTAACAGTTTTAAGGAGCTAACTATCATTGGCCAAACTCCAAATGTCACAACCCACCATAATCTAGCGGTTTGTTCCATGCCTGGTGCAAAAATCCAAGATAAAATCCACTGTTTCATGGTCTTTTTTTAAACACATAACTAAACCAAGTTATTTGCATAAAAGGTTCGATGTCTTATCAAAAGAGCTTCCAGCGTTTTGTACTCTGACAGTCCAAAGACAGGAAAAACAGGCTAAGAGCTACTTGTTCTCTTCCAGAAGTCTCAAAACATCCCAGCCATTTGGATCACAGCTGTTATGAAGAGCAGGCACATTAAGAGAGAGTCATTATACCAAGAAGGTAGCTTGCACGCATTTTTTTCCTCACAGATGAAGCCTACCTGTTTACTTTTTGCGGCCTTTCCAGCAGGATTCTTGCCTCCTTTCGCACTGTCCATGTTTCTTAAAACATCGATGAAATCTCTCTTTGAAACAGAAGACATCAGTTTAGCACGCTTCCTCTCAGAGCTCCCAGCTTTCTTCACCTTCTCTTCCATTTTCTTCTGGTGCGTCCTGACAGCGTTGAATAATTGCACAACACCTCTGGAATAGGGACAAAGACAACCAAGCAAATTTTTTAACTCAAGTTCCTTTCACAGAAATGAACCCCCTAGTAAAGCTAATCAGCAGATCCCCAAAATGGTTACCTGGAACCTCAATTCAGTTAAGAAATAACATTTACTACAACAGAAGAGGCTTTCAATCTTTGCTCCTCCTTCATACTTATTGCTAGGAACTAGTAACAAACAAATCCACAAGTAACTATTCAGACTCTGAAGTAAGCATGATAACATGGCACTGAGAACAGTTTCAGACTTGAGCATGTTTCATCCTTGGGAGCACGTTATTTGTCCTAAAATCAGTTATTAAATTACTCAGGCAAGTTTCTTAATGGCAGCTGAAGTAGGGGAATAAGGCAGAGGAATGGGTAAGGAGACACATACAGGCAGCACATCAACATGTTCAACTGGGTCTGTGACACCAAACCACCACAATGTGAAGAGGCAGCTGAACTTCACAATCGCGGATCTGGTGAATCCTCTGCAGAGAAGCAAAAAACCTGAACAGCAGAAACAACTGTTCTGCATTTTTAAAGCATTAAATTAACAAAATGAGGGGATCCAACAAAGCACTTCCGTTAAGCCAACATTAGATTCCCATCTAAATTTTTACTCTTTCACAAAGCTTCTGAAATCTTTTGTTGAACTTGATACTGTACAATGCAGACCTGACTATAAATCTCTCGGCTCCTGCTAGTCACTTCTTAAGAGTTCATTCTGATTGGAAACAGATTACCTGCACAGGCCTTTTCCTCCTCTTTTTGATATACATATATTTAAGGAAAGCATTCAGAAAAACTTTTACCTTGTGGCAACTCTCTGAAGATTTCTTTCTTTCTCTCGGTCTTTGACAACATCTGGCTTCACTCGGCACATCATTTCCCATTCCCGCTTTTTATCGAGCTGCATTATAAATATTGTTATGTGAAACAACATGGACATTTAAGAGTGCAGCATGCTCTGACAGAGTATGTAGCAGGAGGAAAAAAAAATCCGCGAAGTTCAGTTTGGTTGAAACTAAGGGAAGCTCCAATATAGGACTGGACAACAGGTCTGAGCAAGTCTCTTGCACTGACACAACAGATGCCACACTCAAATCTCAGAGAGTCATCTGCTTCCAGTAACTAAAATCTAGGAAAAAAAAAAGCTTTCACACTGACTGCTATGAACAAGGAAATTATTCAAGGACAGCCTTCAACTCCCAGACTTCACAAGCTGATTACAGAAATATTTATACATAATTGAATCCTGGGTCCATCGAGACAGGCATGGCACATTTTGAGTCTTGGGAATTTGACTTCCACCCACAGAACTGATCCCAGTATAGCTCTGTGACCAACAGTGACACTTGGCAAACTGGGCAACAGGCAGAACTCAAACACCATCAAGAGCTCCAAGCGTCTACCAGACAACAAGTCGTGTACAATATTGGGTTTTGTGGTTTTTTTTGGAGGCTCTTTGTTTAAAAACCAAACTGATCCACTTTCCCATTGCCAGCAGACACAATACCACCAGCTTTGTTTCTGCTACAATAGGAGACCACTGTATTTCATGAACTCTGCTTCAGGAGTAAGGTGGTGACATCTTTTCTTCTCCTCTGAACAATTTAAGAGTATTTTAGGCCTGATGATGTTCCATTAAATCTGTTTTATGGAAGAAGTCTCTAATGGAATCTCAGAGTCCTTATCTTTATAATTCCAGGCAGACTACTATGAATTTCTGAGTTTATGACCATGTTTTGGCCTTTGATCAAAAGAGCTGTCCTATCCTACCTTTCATCAGCAAGAAATCAATGAAAGGCAAATTACTTTCAAGTTTTTGTACAGTAAACAAGTCAGTTTGGGGACCTGCGGCCCATCTCTGTTTTGCAGTGTTTTCACATGTTTACTGGATGAGAGCAGGTATGTAGGACAACCACAACTGGGCAGATACCGCACTGAAGCTCTCTGTATTTAAAAGGCAAGCCATGGCCCAACCACAGCATGCCTCAAACTGTCAGGTGAATAACCTGGTTATCCCACTGAAACAGAACTGGTAGGATGAGACATTAGAACTATTAATATTTTTCTAGCCTGAAGGTAAATCAATCAGAGCCTGGAATTAAAAGTTCCACTAACGGCACAAACAAATGACTTACTAGCCAATATGGTTTTGCTTTCTTCATGCTAGTTTCAGAACCAGAAGCAATCTAGGGCACTGACACCAGAACAGAAAACTCCAATCAGGAAAATGATTGAGGGGAGCAAACAACAACTCACAACCACATAAATGATTATTGCAATCTCAAGCTAGAGGCCTTGATTTTGGAAGTCGCTACACAATTTAAATGAAAGCAGTTTTCTCCTCTTTCTCCCTCTCACTTTCTATCGTAGAGAACTATTTCAATTTGTAATGCCAACAAAGTGAATTTCACCCCAAATTAACAACAGCAATTAGAAAACCAAGCTTAAAGCAGCTGCTTTTACCCTCTCAACAACAAAAACACCTTAAGCTGACAGACTGGAACAGGTCTGCTGCCAAAGTTCAGCCTGTCTGATGACCCAGAACAAGCAGTAAGAGAAAAAGCTTTACACAGCATGACTGGAAAGTAAAAAAAAAATTAAGTTACTCAAGATCACTGTGAAGGAGAGATTCCAAAACTGAGACAGACTCAGTAGAGATTTGGGAGTGCTCTGAGACCATCTTGCATGTAGCCCATAAGACCATCACTGCACATGGAATACTGCATCTTTTTCTCACCCTCATCCTCTTTTCTTGCTTTTCTTGTATTTTTTTCTCTCTCTCCTTCTCCAGGCTTTTATTCTTGGCCAAGATGGTGGACTTATTCTGTGGAATCTTTTTGTTGAGCACTTTAGCCATGGCATCTGCCCAGCCTGAACTTGGGCCATCCTTGGAGCTTGTTGCCTCTTCAGCCACGTTGCCAGGGGCTGCTGCTTCATCTTCATCATCACCATCTGCAGCTTCACCTCCCGAAGAGTAGCGGTCTTCTGGAAGTTCTGAGCTTAACTCAGAACCTAGGGATAAAACAGAAAAGCAAAAAAAAAAAAAAAAAAACAAGGTATCAGGAATTGTTTCTAGTAAGAATCATTCACCAGTGCCATTTGCTCCATATGTAAATGTTATCTGAGTTCAGGGCCATGTATTACTGTACATGTACTGTTCTAATTAATTCCTCAAGCAGGCACACACCACTATAATGAGTTTATAAGAAACTACGCAGTGCAAGCGCTTGCTCATCTCAGAGATGATTTAAAGTGATTGTAAGAGGCTGGGCAAAAGGGAAAAGGCAGCCTTGGATATTTATTATTAGATTACTGAATATTTTTATGTTTAGGGCTGGTAATTGCAGGGGGGGAAACCCCTCTATTTTTCAGTTTAAAAAGTGTAACACGAATGCCTATACACAGGAATATATTTGTATATATGTGTGTATGTACACGCTCACAGAAAAACTGCAACAGTGACATCTGGTGTTTGAGTGCAAACAGCCACGGGGATTAAACTGAAGCTGGGGGGGCATTTCTTGCATGAAAGCAAAAGCTGCTCAGGGAAAACACTGCCAGCAAAAATACAATTACCTAAGCATAATGAACTCAAGGGAGACTGCTTTGTGAAATACAGAATCAAGACAGTCCTCAGACAGCTCAAAAGACACCAGAGGCACTGAGCTTTTCTGGGATAAGTAACTGCTCAAGTTACACAAATAAAAACACCCCCAAAGTCAAGCTTCCTTACCCCTATGAGCCCTTCGAAGTAAAAGAAGAAAGAACTGAAGTTACAATACCAAAGTTTGGAATTAAGCAGCATCAAGATGGCCAAAAACAGCCAAATTGATGGCACAATAAACACATGAAGAATCAGTCCTCATTACTCTGTTCAGTGGGCCAAACTGCAAAATAAAAGTCTTTAACAGTGCAGATGATTAACTAGAATAAAATGGCCTGCAGGTTTAGGGTGTGCTAAAATGTGTTTGGTTATTTCACTTCATCACATAACCAAGAGCAGAGCATACACAGGTCCTGCCACCATTAACTACTATTCCACTAATATCTATACCACATGAAATTTTAAATTAATTATCTTATATACAACTTCCAAGGCTGCAAAATCAAGTGATGAACAGAAGGAGGCTGGTTTCTGACCCCGTCCAGTCCCACCAGCAAGGGACCGGTTCCCCACCAGCTGACTCAGTTTTATCCATCTACCACTCTCATGCTACTTAAAAAAGAAAATTTAAATTTAAAATCACAGTACTTCTGAGCCAAGTGCTTTACTTTGTAAGCACTCCTGTATCCCACCAACTACCTTTATCAAACAAACCATTAAGAGAATGAAGCCAGGAGTGCTTCACAAGATCTGTTCTCCATAAAATCACACAGGCGGCTATTAATGATATTCCCCATTAATCAACTGTCTATTTAATTACCCAGCAAACATAAACATATACCCTGTTGCCAGACTAATTCATGATTCTGCCTTCTCCATGTCTCTGTTTAAACCAGAAAAACACCCAAATAACATTGCAGCAAAACAGTGGCATGGACCAATTTAAAGCAAAGCCTCTAATGCCCAGGCATGTTTAGAGGCTTGGAGAGCATTTAGTTATCCTGATGGAAAGAAGAGTCTATGTTCACAAAACAAACGTGGGAGAGAAAGAATTACTGAATACTTGGTCATTATCTCTATCAGTATGGCTTTTACTACCACCAAGGCAAACACAGTGGTATGTCACGCTCCACTCAAAAAATTATGGGGGTGTTTCCCAACAGTCCTTACTATAAATTGGAAATATAGAAGAGGCAAATTTTCTCAACACATTCAGCAACTACTTAAAGGCATCATTTTTATCCTTTTCTATATCAGTATATCTTCATATCCTGAGTTTCAAGTAATAATAATAAAAAAAATTCAAACCATTACCCGCGAAGAAGTAGATGTGTCACCACATGGTTCCTACATGTAAAATCACATCAAGTTTTCATCCCTAGGCCTTGTCCATGATAGGATATTGCTATTTAGCTTTAAAACAAGGAATCAATCCCTGCTTGTGACTTTTACACACACACAAAAGCTAACAACTACCAAAAGTCCAAACCTGAATCCCCCACACCACTTAGGACCAACTTTTGCAGTTAGCCATAAAAACCAGATCAGACTTATAAAAAGGAAATTGGCAAAAGCATGTATCCTTTCCTTTACATAACATTTTCTACCAATAAAATAGGAAAATAATACCAACAACATTTTTTTTTCAACAGTTACAGAAGGATTAACAAAGGTTTTCACTACCAGCCATAACTTATTCTTTAATATATCAGAGTATCAGTGAACAGCACGAGGTAAAGAAGAAGTATTTCAAAATAATTTAAACTGGATTGACTCCATCAGAAGAAGGACCTGGGGCTCTATGCTGAATTGAAAAGACTGATGTCTGGCATAGCTTTAATATAAGAAGTTCTAGTTGTTTTTGTGTGTGTGAAATACACATATACATCTCTGTACTTTACTCTTTTCAACTTGCTCAGTGACCAAGGTGTAGACACACAGTTAAAACACAGCGTGCATTCAGAAATGAGCTCTGAAACGCTTCCCCTCGGGTTCAGTTTTGACGCTCAAACCAAACAGAACCAATGCAAGCTACAGCTCCAAACGGACACAACCTTGATTCCTCCCAGAATAAAGAAGAAAATAAATTCAATTACAGGTTATCATTAGGAATTGATTACAACTAATTACGTACACTCTCCCAACACGCGAGGAGGCGAGAACGAGTGGAGAACCGTGCGTTAAGGGTACATCACTCTGAGTGTCCCAGGGGTTCCCTTCGAAGAGAAGCAGATCCCGGTCTCCACAGACACGAAAGTTGTGTAGCTCTGCACAACCGCTGCCGCCTCACCCCAGAAAGTGGGCAGCGAAAGCTATTTAGGTGGATCTAGGGAATTAAGGAGCTGCTGTCGGTACCCCCCGGGCTAAGTGGGGAAAAGCCCAAAGGGCCAGCGCAGGGCGGGCAGGAGCAGCCACAGCACCAGGCACCGCGGGAGTGCCACCCACGGGACACGCCGCGGGTAAGGGGCTTCAGCAGCTGGCCGGGCCGGGGCCTGAGCTCCCGTTCCCCGCGCCGACTGGCGCCAGCCCTCGGTCCAGGGTCCGGAGCGGGGGGTATGAAGTGCCACGGACCCACCAGCGGGCTCAGACGGGGCAGAGAAGAAATTCCTCCAAAGTCAGAGATAGCCCACAGAGGCGGCCGGAGAGGCTTCAGAAGAAGAGAGGGCCCCACCCCGTTCCCGCTCCCGTTACCGCTGTCCGTATCCGAGTCCGTGTCTGCGGCCACGCGCCCACGTGGGCCCACCACGGCCGCCGCCATCTTTCCCACGGTCCGTCCAGTACGGCGCTCCGGCCCGGCCCCCGCGCCGCCAAGCTGCGTTCCGGATCCAAAGGTTCCGGGCAGGCGAGAGATGCTTCCGGGCCGGGGGTGGCGCGGCGGGGCCGGGGGGCTCCCGCCGGGCAGGAATGGGCTCGTAAATAAAGCAAACAGGGCCACCCGGACCCTTCCTGCCCCCCAAGCCCTGACTGCTGCTCCATCCAGCCGTGGGCAGAGCCTGCGGCTGTTCCAGCCCTTGGAGGCGCAGTGGTGGGGTCACCCACGGCCAGGCCCCGATCATGGTCTCCCGGGGCTGCCTGTGCCGGGAAGGCCGCGCTCGCCCAGAACATGGAAAGGACCCTGGGAAACACCCCAACACAGCAAAGCTGAGGCTGGGTGTTCGCCTCCACCCCAGGGAGCCGCTGCGGATGGACATGGCAGCGATAAAAACAAATTTATGTAGGGGGCCGGGTGGGAAGAGGAATTTGAAGGCTCCACCACAGTGCCGGTGTCCCCGAAAAAACTTAGCCACACTTTCACACATTGCTTTAAGGCCCAAAAGGAGGGGCTGAAAACGTTGACAGTTGCTGTACTGAAATCCCTTGCTCTCGGTGGTATTTGTTGTTAGCACTGGCTGGTCAGAAGAGCAGACCATCCACGGTGTGTAGGGAAACAACATTTCTCCTACCTTAGGTGAGAGAAATCCTAGAAACACTAATTTTCTGACACTTTACAACCAGTAAACAGACCCACGGAGTGTAAGGCCAGTCACCTGATTACTCAATTTGATGCATCTGTGAGAAGTACATCCTGAAAACAGCACCACCTAGAACACCAGAACTGTATAAGAAGCAAATCTTATGCAACTTTTTACATAAAATTGCTCTAAACTAAACAAACAAAAATTAGTTATCAAGAACTGCTGTTCTTGTAGCAATAAAATGTGCTGGGGGTCAGAAGCTCTGGGATTCCTTCAAACCCCAAAGAAGTGCAGTAGAAATAACTATGGACATTGCCAGGTACATCTGTAGATATGAGTATAGGTAGTAAAAGGGAGAAAATGTTACTGCAGTGTAGTCTTCAGTATTTTGCATGTTTTAAAACCTTAAAAAAGCTGTTTAATTTCTATATCCCATATTTTTGTAAATATTTTTTTTTATTGTCGCAACCTTGCACAAAAAGTGACCTATGTCTTCGTACTTCTGTCATTTCATATTTTTTCCTGAATGATGTGGTTTCGAGCCAAGATAGTGAATTTCCTTTCCTGCCTCAGTATCAGATGGGAAAATTAGAAGTTGGAGAGAGGTCAGAAAATGGTAACAGATATTCTTACATGGCTGGGGAAACTGTTTCACACGGAAAGATTAAAAAGACGAAGTAAGTGTGTCTTGGTTATATGCTGGTTAAGGACAAACAGGACTGGACTTTTTGTTTCTATCATAATCTGTCCTGCTGAGCAGAGCTATCTCAGACAAATTCCAGTCTAACTCATTGTTACAAGCAAAGAGAAAACTTGTGCTAAAAAGCCAGTGTTGTGATTTGCAGAGAAAGAAGGAAACTATAAATACCCCTATGATGTTTAATGAAGAGGCCCAAGCATTACAGGAGATGTAATTCCTAATGTTTCACTCTGTGGGGCTCAAATCCTACAGTGTCTGCCAACAATAAGCAGTAACCATTTGGTCCAGTCTGCTGTGTGATGATAAAGACCCTTTCCATGTGCTTGGCATGATTCATCTCTGAATCACGTTGTGTCAGGAGGGACACTGCTAGAAGGTCATTAAACTGCATAGACAACAAGCTCTCAGCATGGCAATTATAGTCCTCATTTCCTCGAACACACACCTTATTGAATGTGTCTCACTCGTGGTAGCCCATTTGTCTTGGAAGTATGTCAGAATCTTCAGATTAAGTCCTGTAATAGGTTCCAATAAATGGTGGCTCTGAATCTTCTTCCCTCAGCCTGAATTAACAAGTCACATCTCCACGAGCACACTTCTCTCCGTGAGCATTATGCCAGAGCATTTGTCAGAAAATTTGCTGCCAAACCTCATTTCAAATGACTGTCATTGTCTCCCATCACTCCAGTCTGAGTGTTTTCTGCATTGAAATTGTGGTCTGAGGAATGCTGGAGATACAACCAGCCCACAGAATCCTTCCAAACCAGACAAAGCAGCAGTTACATCCCAGTTTATCATTATGAACAGTGGCTGAAGAGCAGCAGAGGCATAAGCAGGCATTCTGCTTTAAGAGGTCTCTAGTTAAACCTTGGCTAATGAAACAGTGCACAAAACTTTGATCTGTGGGTGCACAAGGGCCAAAAGTGTAAAAAGGATGGCGGAGAAATTTGCAATCATAACTTTTTTCCTAAGATTTTAAATGTGCTATTTTTTTCCTGAAGGTTTAAATATCAGCTACACTGGGATACAGCCCAGTTGAAGCAGTTACTGTGTATTCCTCATTATAGAAATAGCAAATTCACAGAACCACAGAATGGTTTGGTTCAGAAGGGACCTTAAAGATCATCCAGGTCCAGCCCCTTGCCATGGGCAGGGACACCTTCCACTAGACCAGGTTGCGGAGAGCCCCAACCAACCTGAGCTTGAACTCTTCCAGGGATGGGGCATCCACCACTTCATTGGGCAACCTGTGACAGTGCCTCAACACCCTCACAATAGAGAATTTCTTCATAATATCTTGTCTAAACCTGCCCTGTGTGTGTTTGAAGCCACTATCCCTTGACCTATCACTACATGCCCTTGTGAAAAGTCCCTCTCCAGCTTTCTTCTAACCCCTTTTAGGTACTGAGAGGTCCTATAAGGTCTCCTCAGAGCCTCCTCTTTTCCAGGCTGAATAACCCCAGCTCTCTTGGGCTGTTTTTCTAAGAGAGAACAAATAAAGACAAAGCTTCCCTTTGGTTTCTCTTTGGAGTTGCACAATTCCTCTGTCCTGGTGTGTTCTAGAGTTATGAGTTTGTAGATCCCAGCAACAAAGTGACCTACATCTGCATAAGTCTGTTGTCAGTTTGTCTCTAGGAAAGAAGTTTGCAGGATGCTCTTCAACACAAATGCACAGACTCTCAGGGAAATATAAAGGATTTACATGTAAACTCACAGGGTTTATATAGAAAAAAACAAGGTCAGAGTAACCGACCTCGTGCTTAAGCAAGGTAGTAAACTTTTGCACTACCCTTAGCTCTTGTGGGAAAGTACTCCACAGACTTGCCTCATTCTGTGAAAAGGAAGTCTTGCCTAGGCAGATAGCATTACCTTTCCTGAAAAAGTTCAGTCATGCTGTAGTTCTCAGCTGTGCTCTTCATGCCAGAGTGGAGCCTCTCAAGTACCCGGGGTGCAGGCCATCAAAAGCGTTTAATATAGCACTCCAGTTTTGACTTAATTGGATGGGTGTGGAACTAAATGTAGAGACCTGCTGCCTCCAGTGGCCTTTGGATCAAGTTCTACAGGCTTAAATTTCAGTAGAATAGAAATGAAAAAATAATATAATTATGATAATTACAAATGCAGTCCCTTGTTCTGTGCTGGAAATTCTTTCTGGCATTCATGAGAATGGAGCATTGTAACATCCTTCACATGTTGGTGTGCCATTATCCTCAGCTTCCCAAGTGCTGAGCCTGTATTATCCCAAATAAACTTCTTAGTGCTTCTGATCTTTCCAGCTATGTTTTCTTTTCTTTCTTTCCTCTATGGCTGCTACCACTCTCTTCCCTTTCTGAACAAACTGCCTTGAATCACACATATCCCCCAAATAATTGCCCTTTCTGTTCCAATGGAGACTGAATTCCAAGCCAGTATAATAAAGTTTAAAATCTTTCTCACTTTTGTAGGTCATATTCCTAGCCTGATTCCTGCACTAAGAGAGATCAATAATAGCGGATAGGAGATGAGCATGATAAAGCTTTCCAGTGCCCCAAGATTTAAACATGTTTATTCTCATTTCCATTTCTTTGGTTTAGCTGATGCCATGTTTTCCCCTCAGCTCTGCAGGGTATTTGCAGATGAAGAAAGAAATTAATGAGTAAATTGCAGAATACTGTCCTGTCATGTGATAACTACTCCTCTAATCTCATATTCAATAAAACTCATATAAACTGACATTTAATAAATCATACTAAAATGCTACCTGGTCCTCTGCAAATGTTTTACCTCATGAAAGTTCTAGTCCAGCTCCCAGCAAGGTCAGGTGGAAACTTTCTATTTCTTTCCATGTGAATTCATTTGATCCCTGAGCCTCACAAATACCAGTGCAGTAAATCTGAGGTTTTTTAGGAGGGAGACACAGAGTGGTAAATGCAACATTTGCAAACCTTAATGCCTGTAGTTTTAAACATGAAGATGTTTGTAGACTTAGCTGAATGCTTGTGCAATTGTTGTCTACCTCAGCAATGAAAAACATAGAAAAGACAAGAACTCTTGTGTAAAAAAAAAAAAAGCTCAGAATCATGGACTGAAAAATGATTCTAAAAAGAAATTGTGAAATTTTGCCTGTTGAGTACAGCAGGTTTGCACATTGTGTATTCATTAAGTGGTGCTGAGTAATCTTAAATCTGTGCATTCCTAACTTAAAGTTCTTGAGTTTACAACTATCCCTATTATTTGACAATTTATTCTGCATGCAGTTGTTAATTGTTATATATCAGCTTTCAACCAATATCATGGTGCCATTTGAAAAACAGCTTCCTGGTTTAAGAGGTATGTAAGTTTATGTGTCATGTTGAGGAGCAATTATTGTTTTCTCCCACATCAATATGAGAAAATAAAAGAGAAATAGAAGGACTTAATGTACCCAGTTCATACCTAGATCTTAAATTCTTCTAACTCCATTTATTCATTTATTCACGTTCAATAATCATTCTTATTCCTATATTTCACAGGAATTAATTATGGTAGTGATGTATTGCCTGACATAATCAAGTTCAAAACACGAACCAGAGACTGGAACTTTAGGAATTCATGTCAGATTTTTTCCATTTTATCAATACCTACATCACAGGAGTTGGCTGGAGCTACGATGAGCAAATAAGAAAAAGAGCTTGTGCCCAAAACTGTGGGTTTATGTCCTGAGTAGATTTTAAATGTTTAAGGACTTGTCAAGGAGGGCAGGTGGGAGAACAAGATGGTCAATGAATATTGTATCCAAATCTTTAAGGCTTTAGGGATGAGGTTTTTTATATTTAGATTATTGTCAGCTATGTTCATTACGGCTGATAATTTTAAAGAATTCTCAGTAATCATTAGTAAAGAGAAGAACAAACTTGCATATATGAAAAATCAAAAAAGCTTAGGTAAGCTCTCCTGCTCTCTGGAAATCACAGAAGAGATTGTGGCTTGAGCCTGTCTGTAGTAGAAGAAAATCTAAATGCCTAACACCAAGCCTTAATTAAACCTCCAAGTGGAACTAAGGTGCCAGAGCAGTGACTTAGCTTGTATGCACTGAGGGTTGTGCAGGGACACAAGTTACAAAGCAACAAAATGCAGAGTAAGATAATGCTGTAAAGTGACTAATTATGGGTCATTTCCTACTGCAGAATAGTCTCCGAGAAGTTTATCTATATTTAGTTGAAAGGTTTATATATTTGTTACCTAAATATTCCTATGTTATGCTTAATTATTACCTCGAATAGTAAAATTTTCCAGATCTACTTTGCTCATTATTAGAACAGTCTACACAAAACCACTTGAAGACTCACTGCAGTGATTTTACATTGGCTATAAAAGTCATTATAAAATAGAGATGCAGGAGGGTTAGCCAAAAACAGTATTGTAACTACAAAGCAAAATCTGTACTGGGATAATTGAGGAGGATGAGATAATACCCTTGTGTAATGGTGTAAGAGCTAAAGAAAGATCACATTAAACTAGCGTAGAATTTTCATAATATATTTTTTTAAACCCTAAGAAAGGAAAATTCTGCATTTTAGCTGGACTTGACCTTTACTTCAAACTTGTTTGCACAAGATCAGCAAGTGCATGAACTCTTGCACTTCATTTAGTGCCAGATTTTGGTACACCTCCCTTCAATACCACCTGACACAGAAGTTATCCTACACCAATCAGTAAAAAACCCCCAAACAACCAAATAAAATCCACCTTCAAAAAGGTTCTAAACCCCTCTTCAGCAAGACTTCTATACCTGTAGCCTCTCAGCATACGAAACCTCTCCATGAGTTCTTGCAAGATTGAAACATGTGCTTGTTAAGCCTATGTGTAATTACCTTAATGAAGCCTGAGTACACAACATCGCAGGCACATGAGCTGTTACTGGGATGTGCTCCTTGCACCCAATTGCTGATGAAAAGCCTAATTCTCATATCATATGAGATATGATATCTCATATATCAAATATTCTGTGAAATGATTACGTTTTAAATTTTTTCCCTCCTGACGACTGAAGCACAATGAGTATTGGTTTACAACTGGACTCCTGTCATACTCTCAGATTTTCAAGTAATGGTATGTTTTTAGGAACCTGAACTTTGCTAGAAGTAAGGTCACAAGAACTCTTTAAAAATAGGAAACTATGCATTCAGTATATTGCTGCAAGGTAATTCATTCCTGAAAATCAATTCCTCCTCCTCCTCCACTCCCTTCTCCTCACAGTGAAAATCATCTGCAAATCGGTGAATTCAGTTAATGCTCCTTTAGTTGAATGAGAACTTGGCCAACAACAGTAGTTAAGACTCATTTAAATGAAATGGCATCTATCAAGAGTCTTTCCAGGCCTGGGACATATTCAGAGGGACCTAAACTCTTCAGTGAGAAATGAGTTAGCTTTATGTATGTTTAGGGATGTTGAATTAGCAGAAGAGGTGTCTCTATCAAGCCAGAAACCCATTCTGTTTAAGAAACTTGCTAGAGAGATTCATCATCCAATCTGTCTTCATCAAATTTTCCGGTGTTCTAACAACAGGCACCCTCCTAATTAACACTGGGGTTATTTTTGAAAGTGTTTTAGGAGACTTTAATGTTTAATAAAAGAAAAGTTAATAAATTCCTGCTTCCCCAAAGTCAGTAGCAGACTCCTCACTGTGTTCAGGGAAAATAGAATTAAATACCATTTTTTTGTTCCCTGTGCAAAACCATAATTACTAGTCATTGTTTGTTAAGTTAATTTCCTTGCCTATACACTTCTAGTGATTTATCTTGATGATGGAATTGTTAATGGACAAACCTGTTATAAAAGTACTCTTTCAGCTTTCATCTGAATACTGACATTAACTAAACTCAAATAACTTTTTTTTTCTGTAGCCCCAACATAAATAATTATTGCAAATGAAATCCTATTTTTTTTTATGCAGTTGGTTTGGATGTTTGGAATGGATCTAAGGAAATTATTGATAGAACATGAAGTCAGAGAAATAATCTTTACTTCTAAATTCAAAAGCAGTCCTTTCTGTCAGTGTTCTTGGTTTAGTTGTGAGAGTCAGTCCTATAGAGTAAATCAGGCTCATGGGGCTGTTCAGCCTCCTTGCCTGAGCAAACCTCCCCGTGCTGGAAGGATCTTCATTTGTTCTGCAGGAATGTGGCTGCCTGGGGTCCCATGCTGGCAGCAGGAAAAACAACTTGGCTTTCTATATAGGAACAAAAATATTTACCTAAATCTGGGATTTGTGAAGAGCCAGAGCAGAGGAATTTTGTTGATCTTAACCAATAATTGGACAGACTGCAGAGTTTTGTGTAAGCGTAACTCTTCAAGTTACCTGTCTTCATTTCTACATTTCATTCCTGTCTCATTATTGCCTTTCTAAAAGGAAAATGTAGTGGTGGGGTCATGTTGGAGAAAGACTAGAAGTCAGGCAGAAGGATATAAATTTATTTGAGGTTGTTTTTGTGGTTTTTTTGGAGGGGTTGGTTTGGGACTTTTTTGTTGGGTTTTGTGGGGTTTTTGCATTGTTTGGAGATAATCTCGACTCTGTCAACCTGATTTTTCAAGTGTGAAGATTCACAAATCTTGGAAGACCCAAAATAGGATGTGTGTGTACATTGCTTCTCAAAACCAGACCCAAGGTTTCATTACTGTTCATAGCAATAAAAGAAACATACCCACATCTGTCTGAGAAGACAAATGTGAACCCTACACCCAAGTGTGAGTTTCTAATGAAGCTCTTTCTGCCTTTAGAAGAAAAGGTTTCTGTTTATCTTTAATAGAAATCCATTGTGTGTAGCTATGTAATGGAATCTCTCATTTTTTATTTGCATCTGTTAGCTTTTTATTGCAAATAGGGCTCTAAATCTTACTTTAGAAATGAGTATTGCACTATATGTCAGTGCATGTGCAAAGGAAGCCATTAATAATGTTCGTTATGAAAACCTGATCATAAGTGTTTTTAGTCCATTAGCCATTCAGTTTTATTTATGTCCTCTTTCAGGAAGAATTTGAAGCCAGAATTCAAAAGATGAAGTTTGGAAAAGGAGCCACACATGAGGTCATAAAAAGCTGTCACTTTCAGGATGCTGGAAAATTCTTTTCATTCTGCAAGGTTTTCAATAACCTTTAGAAAGACAAATGAGTATTCATCATGTACTGCTTTGCCATCTTTAAATTACAGTGCTTTTAGGAAACAAAACTCTGGTGAAGCAAGCCAAAGTAACCCACTAATTTCACAAAATTAGAATATATCACACTTCCTTGGGCTGTTTAAATGGACTGCAGGTAGGACGTCTCAGAGTCTTAGTCCCTTCTCCTCAAGGCTTACATGACATAACTTAATTCTTGAGTATTTGTCCTGACTGCCAAAGTGTGTAGCTTTCTGATCTCTTTTAGGATAGAAAACATTTAAAATAGGATACTGGAAAATGGGTAGCCAACTTCCCATCTTCTTGGACTTACTCCAGCTGACCTGCATTTTTTTTAATGTATTACTGAAAAGAATTAGGCCTGAGCTCCAAAATGTTCTGTAGTCCTATTTACAGAAGATACCCTCAGAAACAAAATTCTGTACTAAAAAAATCCTCATGAGCTGGATGACAGCCTAATCATATTGAAAAAGGAAAAGACTTTTTCTCTCTCAAATAACCATTCAATTTCTCTTGCATTTCCTGTCTTTCTAAAACACTGTGGCAATTGCATGATTTAGAAATATAAAACTGTATTTTCTATTTTATCTGAAAGTGAAATCACCTTGCACCGTTCAGCTTGGAAACAAAAAAGGTTTCTTATGACTTCCTTGGAATATAGTTACTCTCAGCTCCAGAGATTTCTCATGTACGTTTACTGTTTTAATGTATCCCTGAAGCTATGACTTAATCCTGTTCCTTTCAGAAGTTGTATTTGGGATTTGAAACATCAGCAGAGGAGCTGCTCTCAATGCATCACCACTTCCATAGATAGCGGTGGCTGTGGCAGCCACTTCCAGGCGCTGCCGCTCTTCATATTTCACCAAAGCCTCTGGAAAAGAGGCTGTGTGAGAAATAGGGCTGCATAAAAAAGGAATGATCTCGGCTAATCAGTCTTCATCTTTGGTTAACATAGCACGAGGCACGTTGATTGTGTATGATACAAATTATTTCATGATGTATAGGGAGAGTTTTCTTCCTATGATTTGCATTAAAATGCAGTGGTTAACCTGATGTAATCATTTGGCATTCAGTGGTTTTCGATTGCCTGATGCTGAAAGGCTGAAGGGGCTTTTGCATGAAGAATAGGTCGCTAACTTCTGAATTAATTTCTGTAGGAGACAATATGGATGCAATGTTTTTAAAGCTTAATTTAGATTCAAATTAATGTGAAGACAAGCTCCTTGAGTCACCTAGTCTTTCTCTGTGGAATCATTTCTAATTGAATGTTAAGATCAAAGTTTAAGTTTATAAGAAAGAAAAACAAGTGCAGATAAATAGTTATTATCTGACATCCTTATGAAAATTCATGACCTGCCGCTTTATCAGAGACCTTTTAAGAATTCTAATTGTGAAGTATGCATAACTATTAAATGGCTAGAGCACTTCAGTCTCTGATAAGAAGCGAGTTAAATAATTGTCCTGTTTAACTTGTGCTTGTTAACCTTTAAGGTCAACTAGTTTGAACATACGTTTAATGAAATCCTGGAGCCAGAATTTATGATACTGCTGCTGAATGTTAAATTGGACAATTTACATAAGCAGGACATTAACCTTCTGAGCACTAAATAGCATTTTAGCACTTAGCCGCTGGGGACAATAAGGGACATGTTCTATATATTTGTGATTAGCTTGCCTGGAAACTCTCATGATGACCAATTGGCCTACCAAGTTTAGCAGCATAATTAAATGAATGGACTCAGCCTAAGTAAATTATCAGTGCTGTGTACAGTATATCATTATAGTCCTAAGGAAAAAAAAAATGAATAATTTAATATTACATTACTAATTTATCAATGCTAAGTGACTGTGAGGAGGCTCTTTGTAATTTGTTGTTTTAAATTTGATATTTGATTTACTGCTGGTGTGATTAAACTGAACCTACTTCATTTCTTTATCAGAAATTTATGGTAAGAGTAGACTTTTTTCTCAGGATAATGGATGTTTTTTTCATTTTCTTCAGCTTTAACGATAGCAGCAAATACAAAGTATTACATATTGCCAAACTTGTAATTAAGCAATTTGTCATAACAAGACGTATGTGTCATCTTTTGGCTGGCAGATCTTGTAGCAGATAAGGGCAGCAGACCTGGAGTTGTCAGTTCTCCAAGCGGCAGGAGCAGAGTGATAGCAGCAGGAGCAGCTTAGGGTAGGCTTTTCGCCCTGAGCTGAAAGAAGGAGCAGGATATCCACGCTCTGCCCACCCAGCTGCTCCCTCAGGGCAACTCAAAGGCATGTACTGCAAACAAGAAACGTGGATTTTTTGGGATAGGTGCTGTAGTTGTTAGAACAGTTACAAATTTTGGGGGATGGTGCCTCTTCTGTGTCTCATATTAGGTGGTGCTACACAAACATGAATAAGGACATGTTTTGAAGGACAAGGTAGGACATGAGCTATTTGCTCAGGTGCTTGTTGGCTGTGAGATGCCTCCAGGTGGGTGTTACCTGTGATCACTGCTCCACTGCTGTTCAGGCCCACACCTGCAGGCAGGAGCCACCCTGGGCAGCTGACTCGTGTGCAGTTGCTGCATCTCCAGCCCAGCCCATCACCTCTGCCCCAGAGGTGACCCTTGGTCAGCAGAGATAGGCATGGGACTTGTGTTCCAGGAACTGGAGCCAGGGAGGTCATGATGGAGCTGACTGCCATTTCTGACAGTTGCCTGCACTGCCTGTGGACTGGAAAGTGCAGAATTTGCACATATCGCTGCCCCAAGGCATTGCCACTGGTGAAGTGCTTGTGTTACAGTCTTAAAAAAAGGACACTGACTTATGGGACTCTTCACTGGACGAAAGAATCAAGACAGTGATGGGCATAAAGTAAATTAATAACTCATGGATGTTTCAACACAGAGAGAAAACAGCCCCAAGATCCAGCTCTGGATCTGCACAACAAAACTGTCAGGAAGATGTGATGGCATTGCTGTCCTTCCTTTATGGGATGGAGCAAGGGAGCCTGCTGAGCTCTGCTCTGTGTGCCCTGTGGAGTTTGCTGAGTATGCTGGAGAGGCTGAGCAGTGCCAGCAAGCTCAGGCTGTGTGCATGTTGGTGCTGTTGGGGAAGAAGCAGTCAAAACCAGATTTTCTGGCACCCCAGTGTCCTACTTCAAGTTCTGGCCAGTTTCTTCCCCTGTATTGAGTATGAACTTAAGTGATTCTGTTCATGTGCCAGAAGAGTGTCCGTTCGACCCACTGGTGAATTCTCTGCTGGATGTCTGTGGTGTAGTTGCTTAGAACATGGTGCTAATAATGCCAAGGTTGTGGGTTTGATCCCAGTATGGGCTATTCCCTTAAGAGTTGGACATGATGATTCTTGTGGGTCCCTTCCAGCTCAGAATATTCTGTGGTTCTCTGTACTTACAGAGCCTATATGGATTAGCTCTTTGTGCTCACTCAGCTACACTGACTTCCTTAACATCATCTGTTGTGCCTGAGAAGTCATAGGGTGTGAGAGAAAACACAATATAGTTCATAATCCATGGATGTCCCTAAATACTGCCTCCTCAATTAAAAGAAGTGATTTAGGTTCATGTATGCTCTGAAGCGGCCTTCTGTCATCCAGAAGTAAATGAGAGTGCAGTCAGTGCTTTAACTTTCCCTCCTTTTTACGTATTTTTGGCAATGCATGAGATGGACTTGAAAAAGTTGCTTTTCATTACAAAGCATCAGACTGGTTTCTTAAGTCCTACTAATTCCAAGTATTTTTGCTAGAAGGGAAGAGGGAGGAAACCTATGAGCTCTGGTCTCTGAAAGAGCACCTTTGCTTATAATTATAGTTCTATTTCTGTAAGGGGTCAAGTATTCACAGGCAGGAACAAATTTACAAGATTCCTGTCTGTTTTCCCTGGAAACCAGTTGAAATTATTCCTAAGGATACTGGGGACTGGTTAGGAAAGTTGTGTGCTTTTTTTAAAAAAATGAATCCCTGTGTTTTCAACAAGCCAGACAATTACTTCTCTTGGTATTTTGGATGCTAGGGCTCTTAGCCTTTTTCTGGCTGGCCAATGTACAGCAGCATTTTCAGTCTCACTTACTGATTACACCATGGTTAGAAATGATTAATAATAAAATAGCAGAAGAGGAAAAACACTTAAAGCCATCAATAGACTCATTAATATGCCTGATCATATCATCCTGAATATTATTCAAGGTGTCATCTGGTAGCTGTAGGCATTTGGTAGACCTAAGAACCAATCAAGAAGGTAATTAGGTGTTTTCAGAAGCTGATTTGTCTGAAAAAAAGTTCTTTGAATTGCTGATTTTTCCATATAGAGAACCTTGGGAAGCCCAAGTTTAGGGCCTTGTTGTGGCAGAGAAGTTTATGTAATGTTGGGCAAGTCACTGAGTTTGAATGCACCAGCTTCTGAGCTCAAGATCTACCATATACAAAGCATAGGTAACAGTGTTACCCCTCTTTCGAGTAATTCTGTGAGATGAATGCACCAGGACTGTGAGCTACTCCAGCACTGCAGTCATGAAAATGGTGTAAGCAATTCCTTTTTTCAAGAAATAATAAAACTCAGTGGAAAAAAGTTAACTTTTTGTGACAAAAAGGTTTTGGCTTGCTGTATAATAAATACACTTGCATCTGATGTTAGGAAAAAAAGGAAGAGACAAAGTCACGCACCAGCCCTTTTTAGCCCCAGAGACTCAAACTGTTGAAAAAGATACATTATCGGCACCACACACATCTATTTTTCTACTCAACGTTTGTGGCATCAGTGCTTTCAATCAGCCATCACTGGGATTGCAAGGTACAAGGGTCCTCAGAAACAATTTTAAATGAGCTCTTATATATATGAGAATCACCTTTCCCCTCCCCTTTTCCTTCTGGATATTTGTCATTCGAGACATTTCTCCATACCTTTTCAAAAGAGTTTTGCAAATGCACTCAAAAGTTCTTGGCTCCCCAGTACTTCCTGCGAAGGAGAGCACAGCCCATACAAAACACCAACACTTCAGCTGGAAAGAGAGGGGCTCACAGGGGAGGGAGTGCAGAGGATTGCTGGCAGAGGAGGACAGAAGCACCTGCCACACCAGACCTTCAGTATTTTTATTCTTGTAGGAACTTGTAATAGATGTGAAGGGACCAAAGTGTGGGTTACTCTACCCTGTTAATGTTATCCTTAATATTGTGCCCGTGCTATTCTGTGTATCTACTGCTGTATAGAGCCAGGGGTGTCGGTGTGTCAGTGACAGGGAGGCGACAGGGACGCTTACAGCAGTTATGCTACTCCCCAGGTGTTACCCAAGTAGCCCTTTTTGTTCTCATCAGTCACATTTTACCAGTCAGAAATCCTGAAGAGGCTGGGGAGGGCTGTTAACTGGTGTTAAAACTTGGGATTTTTCATTTTGTGATCACAGACAGTACAGCTACCTTGGTGAGATTAAGTCTTATTTCAATAAGGAACAGATGAAAGAAGTGGTGACTTCAGGTAGTACAGCCAGTACAGATGGAAAAAATTTAGGCGCTTGTAGCCCTCAGCAGCAGACCAGCATAAATCCAAATGGGAAAAGATGAATCTTTTAAAGGATTCAGTGCTCATCTATCACTTAACCTCAGCTTTACTCATGGCAAGATTCATTTACGCCTCTTTTGTTTCTCTTCTTTTCGTATTGCTCAAATTCAATATAATCAGACAGCTATGTGGTTTTGGGGTCTGATTCCCATTC
Source organism: Pomatostomus ruficeps (assembly GCA_013400735.1). Taxonomy (NCBI): domain Eukaryota; kingdom Metazoa; phylum Chordata; class Aves; order Passeriformes; family Timaliidae; genus Pomatostomus; species Pomatostomus ruficeps. The sequence goes on from VYZT01052853.1 coordinate 142,622, forward strand.
AAGTGAATTCAGCCTTTCAATTTTTCTCTTTTTTTAAGCCTAAAAAATCTCCTGTTTCCCCTCAGTCCTCTACCACAGTCTTATTTTAGGATGCTTATCTTGTTTCCACTACACCGAAAAGCTTGTGTTCTGGTTCAGTTGCCTTTTTTTCCCCCCTCCATCAAGAAAAGTTTTAGTTCTTCTGAAACAGACAATCCCTGTTGGAGAATTAAACTCACAAAGCTGTGAGCATTGCACCAGGTGATACTAAGGAAAAACAGAATAAAATGCACACACACACACTCTGAATATGCAAGCTGATTAAATAGAAAGGTGGACTTTTCCTTCAGTGGACCACTTCCCATCAGTCATGGTGCAACCTGTTTTGCCTAAATCTTATGCTATTTGCAAGTATTTAACCTTCCTAGGTTTAAAAATGCAGCAGATACATTAGTTGCGCGCATCTGGCAAGAGACTTTTTATCACGTCTTTGAAACTGCCTGCACTGATTTACACCTACAGGAAGCTGCACATTTAAAATTACTGGCATTGTTTTGTCTTTGCTTTCCATGTGCATTTTAGTCTCCCTAAGTCTCTCCTTAGTTTAATGATGTCATCAGTTCATTAAGTGCCTCCCAGCTTCTATTTAAGCATGCTGATAGCAGTATATGTGCAGAAACTAATACACGTGAAGAGTTTTGTGTCACTTGTAGCCATAAAGTTTGTCTCTGCATCCTTTACTTTTTCACATTTTCTGCTTAGTAATAGGTTGTATATACTATTGCTAGTCAACAGCTCCACGGAATCGTATATGTTAAGGAAGCTTAAAAAAATTCTAGTCTTAAAGAACCTCTGAAATGAAATAATTGATGTAGCACTCTGGCAGGCTGAGGAGATTTAAATGTTCTTTCAGCCTGGCTGTAGCTGTAAGACATCTTCCCACAGAACAACTGTTATCTTTTAAGAAAAAGGAAAGACATTTCTCTGGCTTGTTTTCCATACAGACATTTGTAAATATAATCCCTTCTGTTGCTTTGGTAAGTCAATCACACTAACCAGTTATTCAGTGACTGCCTTGGGCTAAAAAGAGCAAATGACAAAAACACTTATAAGTTGTCATGTGTTAATGCAAAATGCCCCCAGACCCCAGTGCTTATTCATCTTCATCTAGTTGACTAATGCTTTTCCCATGTTGTTACATGTTGGTAAATTAAAGAAGCCTTCCAGACAGTTCTGTCAACAGTTTACTGAAATGTACCTCATTAGTGAGGTTGAGCTGTCACATGAGTGTAATTTAATCCTATTGAATTATCACTCAAAAATTCTTGAATACCAGGCCTTTATACAGTGAGAAAGAAGGTTTTCTAGGAATACTGTCAGGCTGTAAATTGATTAGATGTGAAGCATGCAAAGGAAAACCCCAGAGTTTTTTTATACTTGCACTAAGACTTGTGGCAGCTCTGTCACTGAATCTTGTATTTTAGAGACCTGCATAGAGCCAGGTCTACATATCTTTTGAGCATTTTGTCTTCTTATTCATAGTAAAGCTGAGAGGCTGAGTGCCATGCTTAAGATGGAACACTTATTTTTTTTCACTGAAACAGAAAGGAGAGAGGGGGGGAAAAAGAAGGTGAGGAACTAGAAGGAGAAGGATGGATTTCAGTTGATGTCATAGTAAATTATATGTGTTTAGTGCTCCTCTTAGAGAATAGTGGGCATTTTAGAATCTTTGGAAATAATTCTTGTTGTTTGCCCAATGAACATATGATTTAATCCATGAAGTGTAGGCTCTGGCTCTGTACCTGTCTGTGCAGGGTCTTTAAAGACACTCTGTTCCTACTGAAACCACAGAAATGGGCCCCATCCGCAGACTGCAGAGTGTGACATGCTTGGGAAAGCCCAAAACCAGCATTTGTCTGAAAATTGTTTGTCGATATTGAGCATTTCCTAGACTTAGCATTTTAATAATGCTCTTCGAATTGGTTTGAGAGGACTTGGGGAAGAATTTAATGAGACAGAAGGGTAAGTTCTGCCCAATGATGGGCTTTTCTGGGCTGTGGTGAATCATAGTTCAGAGGACAGCTACATTTCCTACACCCTACCTATATGCTCAAAACACTAGATAATCAGATCTATAGCAGAAACTGCAAAAAAATCACAGATAATTCACAGGAATGGTTTTTAAAATGTAGTGCAACAGAGTAATGATTTCTCATTCACCCCAGCAGTCCCTGCCAAGCAAGGGAGTGGCACGATGGACAAATATACACAGAGACCCCACACTTCATCCACTGTTGATACAGGGTGAGGGTGAATAGAGAGATGTCCCGGCAGCTCACCTTGCTGAAGAACATCCCACAAGACTTGAGCCATGGTGCAGGAAAGCTCCCCGGCACACAGTCCTCTCCCCACTGAAGGTCACTGGAGAGCCTCTATGGAGCACGTCCTCTGTGCTCGAGGCCAGCCCTACCCAGTTTCATCTCCTGGTAGGTATGCTGCCTTTACATATTTAATGAGGTTTTATGGGTTTAGGCGTTGTAAATTATATTCACTTTCTCAGACCTCTAAGACCTTCCTCCACCTACCCTCCCTCACCTGTCAAGTTTCACTGGGTATGCTTTAAATTCTGGAGAGGAGAATACTGACTTTGCATAACATAAATGAAAGAGCCGGAAAGCATTACGTTTTCATACAAATTACATGAAACCCCCAAGATTCTGCCCTTGAGGGGAGACAGCAAAGCAGCAAATGTGCAGAGAAACAACAGCTTTGGGTTTTGTGGTTCTGTGGGCAGGGAGTAACGTTTCATGTGCTTCACATAAGGAAAGGAAAGCTCCTGTGTTTTGCAGGTAGTAGTTGTCAAGCAGAGCTAGATTTTACTCGATTTTGTAAAAGCAAGACTCCTTGCTGTTCTACACAGGAAAAGCTGTACATGTCTATGGGAGGTTTGTACATATATATATTTAAAAAAAATGCAGCAATTTCTGTTTTGGCTTTCTGCACCAGTAATTTATTCCTCAGTGGAGCAAATGCTGTCTTCCACTGGGCACATCCAACTTTTCTTCTGCAACAGGGACTGCTACAGGCAAAGAATTTTCAGTAATGAAAGTGCAGTGTTGCATCTTGTAAGCGTGGCTGAGCACAGCAGCTGAGCTCTGTAGACTACTACTGAGAATGTGTATGGAAAGCTTTCCTCTTTGGATCTCCCATGAGGGGCAAAGAGATGTTAAGACTGGTCAATGGGATTATCAGCATAAAGTCTATCACTTCCTTGATGCTTCTGAATCATTATTGCCACAAAGGCAGTCAGCTTTGGTCTTTCATCACTCTCTATGAGACAAATGTCTGATCAAAGTATGCCTAATAATTTAAAACACTTCATTACAAGTGATCACTTCTTTACTATTTTGAACACTAAGCCAGGAATAAAACCAAAGGATCGCGTGTTTTCTGGCTCAGGCCAAAGCATATACTGGAAGAGTATATTGCCCCATTGCCTCAGGTCTTGAGGCTTTGGGTTCAGGAACAAATTGTACCCATAATTCTGAGTTCATACACAGTAGAAAAAGTAATATGAATCAATATTTAGAATTCTAATGGACAAGTTTTCATTTGGAAATAAGGTAGTATTCAGTAGAATCCATCTACCCAGTTTCAAGAGAAAAGGTGGTTTTGGGGTTAAATAGAGTCATTCCAAGAATGCACATCCTGAATCCTATTTTCATGGTGATCCTTTAACTCAGAGAAGCTCTTATGGCCACCAGGGGCTGAACCAGAACTTCATATAGAAAGGACGCTCTGTTTTTCAGGTGACTTTGACATACAATGGCGCCCTGCTTTCCTGGACATGGCTGAACACCTGCATGCCCATGGGAAGCAGTGAATTCATTCCTTGTTTTTTTCTTTGCTTGTGTGCTTTCCCTCTTAACCTATCTTTATCTCAACCCGTGGGTTTTCAAGCTTTTACCCTTTCAATTTTCTCCCTGATCCCACTGGTAGGGGAAGGAGCATGCAGCTTTGTGGGACTTGAGTGCTGGCTGGGGTTAAAACATGACAAAAGCTTAATAACCTTATGGTTTCTTGGGTTTGTTTTGATCCTGCCAGAAACATTGCTTGCTGTAAGTATGTGGAACTCCAAACCAGTAATTGTCTTCTGAACTTGGAACTATCAATCAGCTGCTTTCTAGCTCTGGCCATAAAACCATTCTCTAAAAGAAAATCAATACAAATTGCACAACAGCTTGCCAAAACGTACCTGAAAAACCTGAGAGATTGAAAACCACTAAACCTCACTGTTAGTTTCAGAGCTAAAGAATATAGAACTGTAAAAATGCTACCTGTTTGTACTTTCTTTTCTTGACTTCTCTTCTGGTATTTCAAATCACAAAAAGTGATGCTAAACTAATAGTGTGACTAACTTTTTAAACAGAAAATATTTTTAAAACTATTATCTCAGGCTTTTATTGTGCAAACCATGTATCTTTCTGAATATAAAAGCCTTCTTCATAATCTACTTTGTCTTTATAGTTGTGTTTTCTATTTTTTTAAGGTTCCAAATGAAGAATAAAACTACATGTATAGTTTCACTGAACTTCTCCTTCATAAGTAAGCATATCAAGTTCATAGTAGCTTTCACCACCTTTTACTTCCTAAATAAAAAGATAACCAAATATACATCTGATAAGTCTTGTAAGAGTAGGAAGGGGATGTTTGTATCCATAGAAAATGAGGTAGGAAACCAGATACTCTTCTGCAAATGATGTGGTACCAATCTCAGGATTTCAAAGATTACTTTTTTTTTTTTTTAAATTCATATGGTTTTTGGACGTAAAGTTGGAATGCTAGTAACTTAATTCTCTCTTTCCAATTATCTTAGCAAAAAACTACCTCTTAAATACAGACATTGACTCCTCACAGCAAGGCCATTGAAGTCAGAGGAACGACTAATTTACCCCATGATATTTTGCATCAAGTTTTTGTATGGAAGCATCTCATCTTCCTTTTTTTATTTTTAAGTGTTGTGCTTCTGATCATTGCTGGCACAGTGCTCTTAGTGTCCTTTCTCTTACAAATAGTTTGCCAGTTCTTAATCATGGGATGAGCATATAACTTCACATGCAGAGCTTTGGGTTTTGTTTTTGTGGGTGGTTTTAAATAATAATTAGAAATGTGGTTTTGAATAGTTGAAGTTCTTGCAGTTTCTGAGCGCAATATATCTTGTTTCTAGACCCACTTTGTATTTGCTACTACTTTGCAGGTAGCTTGGAATTAAAGCATAAGGTGCAGGTCCAAATCTCTCTGTCATCAAATATAATGTGTTGATGCTGGAATGCTTATAGTCTTGTTAAGTGATTACCCTATGATTTTTGCAAAGTTGGATCACTGCCTTTTCTCTGCAAGTTACAGCTGTGTTTTATCTTTCTATTGAAGGAGTGCTGGAGAGGTGTTTTTACATTTCAGTTCCTACGTAGGACATAATTTGATGACAGCAAAAGGCCCACTGTTGTTGAAAGAGACTATCCTGGTCCCAGTCATAGTTTTGTTCCCTTAGGCCAGCTCTGGGGTTTGTCAGAACCCTTAGTGAGGCAGCTCTGCTGACTGTGCAGCCAGGAAACTTTCTCTTTGCCAAGTTAGATGTTTATTGGTGTTATGAACTGACTCTGTAGGGTATTGGGGAGTGTGGGATCACATGCCCAGGAGAAGGGGAAAAGTTTTATTTCCTTGCAACAAATGGTTACCTTGGTTAAACCATTAATATGGCACCCTTAATGCAACACCTTTGGCTTAGCTATAACTGATGTATTTGAATAAATTGGGTGAAACATGAGCATCACTGCAGTCAGGCTGAGTTTTCTGAAGTCAGGCTTTTACCTGAGTACCGGCATTGCTGGAGGACAGCTTCTGACCTGTATTCACATTGACTACTCCTGATGGGCACTGCAAGAGGCACAAAAGGGATAAAAACTTGTATTTCAGTATAGATTTAGTTCTTGGCCATGTAATCCACCACACTAGGAAGTCCTTTTGTAGTACTCAAAGAGTGAAAATTCTGCAGAGTTTCAAAACAGGAGTAAAAAGAGCAAGTGTTGCCTGAACCTTGTTCACTCACTAGTTCACCTGCAGCATAGATGCATAGTAAAATAATACACTAGAGCATCATCCAATGATGTTAAGATCATAGCTTTTTCCCCTGTGAAAATGCAGAAACTGAATAGCTGGGCATGGAAGTGTAACATAAGAAAAGGGATAGCCATTATTCACAAAGACAAATGAGAATATGGAAGCTGATATGCCTATGCATTTTTGTGGAAGGTGGCCATGGTCCCAGAGCAGGCACATGCATGACTGGAAGAGGACATTTGCATTTTAAGACAGATTTGCTGCTTGTTTTATTCCTCTACTTTCAAGTAACAATAGCTTGCAAAGTTAGGTGGTTTGAAAAGGAAGGTTCGATTTCAACAACAAAAATTTCCACAACAAAAACCCCAGAAAAACTAAAGTCATCCTGGAAAGGGCAACAGTGTTGGAAGGCATGCTTAAAATGGATGTTTCTAAAAAAGGCTGTTTTGGTTTTTTTTTACTGACATGCTTGTAGATCTAGTAGTTAAGAAGATCCTTGGCCTTTCTTTTTCCCCACCATCATTCTTCTGGAGTGGAAATCTGTAGCTGCTTGAAGACAAACTTTGAGGGATTTTTTTTCCCCCACCTTTCACAAAAGGGTGGTGCAAAGGCAGCAGTGTGAGTGTCATCACCCCAGGGATAAACTGTCTCTTGAAGCTACGTGTGAGAAGAAATAGTCTCCAAAACCTTTACTTCTTGGTGCGTGGCTCTGGTTCCCAGTGGTTTAACAGCATTTTATTAAAGTGGGGGTGAACTGAAATGGTGGTATTTTTCATGCTCTCCATTTGCCTTTGTAAGGACTGCCCAAGAGCAGGTAACCTGGTCTTTTTTCTTTGATCTACTACAATTTCTACTAGAAACATTTCTGAGGTGGTCCTCTGTGGCAACACTTTTGTCTAGGTTCTAAAATGTAAATGTATTATATGGTTCCACTTTTGTGCTATCAGGACAGCACTTCTAAAGTTTTATCTCATCTCGTGGGTTAGGTGCTGCAAGCATCAAGTGAGGTGCCAAGCACCTCTTACTCCTTTACAGATATGATATACTTAGGCATACAGACATTTTAAACACTGAGATGAGGTCTGGCCTATAAAAGCTGGAAGGGAGCATGCTGTGTCCATACATCAGTGTAATGTTGTATGAAACCATCGACAGGAACTCTCAACAGTTACCAGGAGGCAGACTGGCCAGGCGTAAAGAAAACAAAACAAAAACCACAGCCAATACCTACCAAAACCCCCAACATGCCACAAAACCAAAGCCCAGCATTTTGTGCTGACTAGTAACTTGCCAGGAAGCAGCAGGAGCAGGCTGTCTGATGACACCAAGGGCAATGGTAACAGAGAGAGGGAAGCTCAGGCAGAAATTTCTCAGCCCCACTGTACCTGAACAAGAAGAGCAGATTGAGTCTAACAACAGTAACCAGGGTCAACCAACGGCCCAGGCAGGCTGGTGGTTACAAATTCCAGGGACATGCCAGGCCAACCTACCCCTGAGGCACAAAGGTGGGTACCCTCTGCATGAGAGACTGCTCAGGGCTCTGGTGATGTGCTCGTGGCCCTGCCACGAACACCTACCCTGATCTATAGATTTGTGGTGTCATGTATCAAACCGAGGTGTAAAATTGTGTGGATGTCAGTGGTGAGTAGGACACTGGTGCATGCCTGCCCTGGCACAGGAGACATGGGAAGAGCAGGGAGAAGTAGAACTCTCCTCCCTGTGGCATCTCGGCTGAGTCTGTAAGCAGAGGAACTTGGAGATTGTTCTAATTTACATCTGGACAGGGACTAAGGCAGTTTGAAAATTAAGAGGGCATAACCACAATCCTGATGACCTCCCACTTCTCCTTCATTGAATAGATCTTGGTGAAGGAAATAACCTGTCCTTTCTGCTTCTAAAGGGCAGGTTTAAAAAGGCTCCAGGTTTTCCTTTGTCATGACTGGGTTGAGTAGATGTTGAGGAAAGACTGTTTTTTCTGTCAGTCTCAGCCATGAGAAATCTTTCAAAGACTTGGAAACAAGACAGTACAGTTTAAAAGATATCACTTTTCAGTTCTTCATTGGGTTTGTTCTTGTTTTTTCTCCTTCATTTTTATGCCCATGAAAAGTGCTAGGTTGACAGACTTGAAGATGAACTTCCCTCTTTATCCAGCTGTCCTGACAATGTACTTCTTCCCTAAGGGACCACTTTTAAGTGGACTGGATGGTAGGTTGATTCCTACATTATGTGTCTCTGCCAGTAACTAACTGCCTGTGAGGAGATGACCTAGTTCTGGCTGTGAAGGTGATGGGATTTTGGCAGGCCAAACTCCTGGTTGCAAAAATTTGAGCTTTTAATAATTACTTTAATCTGTAGATAAGGTACTTCTTTGGTTTAAGTATAGAGAGAAATCTATATATGCACACTGACATAAAACATATTTATATATATATTCTTATATATCTCATATATATATATATATATTTATATATATAGTCTTAAATGCCATGTACTTGCTTTGCCTTATAGTACTATTTGCTCTGTGGGCACAGCCCATGGAATTATTATCTTTACAGCTATTTTGCAATCATGAGACTGTTATTATCATGCAGGAATGGGAAAAATATTATCTTTTTTTGTGTCAGTTTTCATTAAATTGCTAACATTTTTATACCAAATAAAGAGTGGAGTCTGTCAACCACTTCACGCTTTTTTATCATTGCTAGGTGAACATGAGGGGCTTTTTTAACAGATACTGAACTGTGAAAAAATGATTTTTAAAAGGATAAACAATTTCTGTGTAAAATACAGTACATTAATCCTGCTGCAGCTTAATGTAACACCTGAATTTGATCATTTCTTTAAATCTTGAAATCAGTTGGTTCTCAGTTACTTTTCAATGACATTTAACAGTTAGACTTAAAAATACAGAAGAATGCATTATAAGTTTTACCCAAAATGATTATGGCAGTCATTTGAATAAAATACAGATTTTGCAAGCTGTAAAGCATATCATTATCCTATATACAGGTCTAACTAAGGTTTGGTTCACAAACTACAGTGCTCTAACCAAGTCATTAAATCTATCTAAAAGGGCCTCATTTGAGAAGCAATAAAATTTTTAATCATTTTATTATTAAAAGAGTGTTTAATATGTAGCTAATTAAATGCCAAAGGCAGGTTATCTGAGTTTAACCTTCAAAAAGAAAATGATGTATCAAAGTCTGCCTCTGGCATCATGGGATAGAAATGTCATCCTCATAATCATTGCGTGACAACTAGCTGGTGGCCTTTTCTAGAGCTATAGTTAAATTACCTGATTAAATTAATAGCCATTTAGATGTTTTAGGAACTGCACAGACCTATACTAAATGAAAATTAGGTCCATTACATTTTCTGAGTGGGCTAGATAGACCCTAAAATAAAACACGTATGCCATTGTCCACATTACTTAGATTAAGCAATTAAAAGCCCTTTCTTAAAAGCCACTAATTTTCCATAGTGTGCCAAGAATTAGGTTTACACTAATGATCAGAGAGGAAGTTTTTCTTCTGCTTTCCCCCACCTTCCTTGTTTATTTTACTATTAAAAAAATTCCTCTCAAATGTGCAAATGCTTCTGTGTGTTGTGCTGCGTTGACTTCTCCTGAAGCCTGACCTGGAGAGCAGCAAGGGAGGATGTTGAATGTTCAGAACCGAGTCCCACAAAAATCATGATGGTCTTCTCTGTTTAAGCTGGAGCCCTTCTGCACTGGGCTTTGTCTCCATGACAAGAGAAGATCTTGCCGGGCACAGGTGTGTGAAGTGACAGGCAAAGAGCAAAAGGCAAAATGCTTTCTCTGCCACATAGAGAGCTTTCAACTATAAAAGAGTGACTTTTGAGACTCCAGAAAGGATATTTTCCATGTCTCAGTAGTCTGCGTGCAGTGTGAGAGAGAAAAAAACCCCCACAGGGAGAGAGTGAGAAACAAACACCACAAGTGTATTCATTTTGAATAAGGTGACCAATCTACACAGTTGCTCAGTTGTTTGTGCAGTTGCATTCCCTGATGAAATCCTACAGGATTACTTGACTTTTCCATATGAAATAGAGTTTGTGATAATATCTTTGAGAAATGTGGCTGGGAGAGCTGGGACACACCTTCACATCATGAGCCAAATTCTGTGGATGGTGTTCAGTGAAGCTGGAGGCACTCACGTTTCCTTTTAATCCTTGTCTCCAAAACTAACAGTGTGTGTTGTCCATCAGATTTCCATGTCCCTCTCCCAGCCAGGCAGATTCCAACCACATTTACTGCTGTATGCCAGGTGTGTGTTCTCCATACATTATTGTCCAAGTACATCATGTTATCTAAGCTCTTAAAGCTATCATGATGTTAGCATGGTTAGAACCATGCTAAATTTTTGACTGAAATATGAATTTTATGGATGCTTATTCTTTAATCCAGATGTTGGTATTTTTGTACAGGTCTCACCCAGCAAAATGCTCCATAAGTGCAGTGGTTTAAATACATTGAATCCCACTAAGTTCAGCAGGACTGTATATACACATTTGACTGGGTATGTACACATTTTTAAAGTATTTTTGGAGTGAAACTAAATTTCCAAAAAAAAAAAGGAATCTGTTCCAAACCACACTGTCACTGAGTGGAGCTGTGTGTTTAGTAGATCAAGTCAGTACGCTTTGTAAGTCAAAAGTGTTCTTCAACCTGATCTCAGCATGTGAGATAAAAATGTTTTACACATTAGGCTTTGAAGTGATGAGGTTTTAACTGGATTAGTAAATTTAACTGTGAAGCATGATTTTAAAAACCCAAATTGCTTCCTATTTTATAATTAACTCCTGCAGTGTTTTCAGAGTTAGTAAAATGAAAGATGAGACAATCTTATGGAAAAGAAGATGTCAAAGAAGCTATGGCTTAATGAAACATGATATAGCATTTCCTTTTTCTTTAACAATTAGAAAGGCATTAACACAATATTTATAATAACTTTTGCAGTTTTAAATAATGTTTGCATTTTTGTTTCTGGAGTTTTCAATTTTAATTCTACTGTGTGAGCAACTGATTTTATCACTGATGTGTCAATAATATAAAGCAGGAGTTGCTACAAAAATGTTTAAAATTTGTGATAAATTACATACACCAGGTTGTTAGATGCCGATGATATTAATAGTTGTTCAAATTATGATTACCAGGTTTGTTTGACATTTAAGCTTGAATGAAGTTTAGGGAACTTCTCGGGGAGTAGACTGCTTTCGGGACAGTGGCATATCTTCTCACCAAAGGAGTGCAAGGACCACAAGGTCTGGTCTGGTCAAGAAGTGGACTTTTGGTGTACTGAATCATATTAGGTCTGTAGGCAGTTAAAAATAAATCTACTTAGAGGCACTATCAGTATTTGCAGAAAGTGTCTTTTTGTATCTGTCCCCCAATACCAAACCAAAACAGCTCCCCAAACTCCCACTATTTTTTCATAAGTGAATTTGGCTTGCCATATAAGCACTATTGTTTTGAAGGCTACAGGAACTGTGATTCAGTACATGGGGATGACTATTGGAAGAGGCATAAGATAAGGAACAGACTTGGACTGAGAGTAGATCTGTAAAAGAAAGAGTGAATCTTTACCTCATGTCAAATTGTCATCCCTTGTTTCAATTTTTTTTTTTGCACCAAAAGTTTGTTGCTTTTACTGATTTTGTTTTTTCTTTTGTGTAAATATCAATGTGTGTGTTCTCTGAATAGCAACATGACCTAGCTCCTTGGAGTCCTCCTGCACATCTCTGGAGTCACCCATGGGTGTTTGGCTCTGAGCAAGGACATGCATCCTTCTTCATACTTGTAGCAAACCCCTCCTTTCTCAGCACAGCTGTAGTTACCTCTCCTCACAGAAATTTAAAGATCAACATATTGGAAGGGGTGGTAAGTAACATCTGACTTTAACAATACTTTTCATTTCATGGGGATACCTACATGCTTTGCAGCATTTCCCCATCAAACAAGAAAAGGAGGAATTTGTTTTTCCAGCACAGCCATGCCCAGCTCCATGATGCAGCATCCCAGGGCCAAGTGTAAAGAGAGGTGCTGTGTCTGCCCAAACTATCTGGGTTAGGCACTCAGGCAATGCTTGTAAGTGGGCAAGGTGTAATTCACAAAGCTAGGATTTGGCAGAGGTGCTGCCCCAGTCTGATTTGTGGGACTCATCTATTGTTTTAAGTCCTAGAGAAGATGGAGCTGCTGGATAGGGTGGCAGTTTCAGGAATAGTTTCAGTTTTGAACTTTTAGAAGCCTGATGGGTGAATTAGAGGCTTTTCCCCATACTGAGCAGTGGATTTATGCTGATAACCCCTTATATTAGCATCTACGTGAGCTGCTAGCATAAATGTTGCTCTGAGTTGTGTAGGGAAGTGAGAACCTAGGAACCACTCTGATGTTGCTTCAGGTCCTGAAACACCAGCAGCAAGTTGTGTTAGGCCTAAGAGGAGCTGAGGTTTTGTGATGAAGATTTATTGTACAAAGCTAACTGGAACTACAATAGAATAGCAGTTTTATAATTACAAGATGTCTTTTGTCTGGAGAGCCCAATAGGTTTGGGGAATATTGGAGTGCTAATCTTGACAGAATTTGAATATTATCCCTGTTTTAGTGCCTTTCCTATTACTGCTAATGTGTGGGCTAAGGCATAGCTACAAATTATCCTTATATTAAAATTTTGAGTAATTTCTAACCCAAACTGTTTAATGGAGACTCAAACAGCACAGGCTATACAAGTAGAATCATAGAATGGTTTGGATTGGAAAGGACCTTAAACATCATCTAGTTACAACAATCCTGCTATGTTCAGGACCTCATTCCACTAGACCAAGTTGCCCAGAGCCCCTTCCAACCTGGCCTTGAACACTCCAGGGATGGGGCATCCACAACCTCCCTGGGCAACCTGTTCCAGTATCTTACCACCCTCACAGTAAAGCATTTCTTCCATATATCTAAACTAAGTTTTCCATCTCTCAGTTTGAAGCCATTCCCTCTTGTCCTGTCTCTACAGCTGAAGAGTCCCTCTCCAGCTTCCTTGTAGCCCCCTTCAGGTACTGGAGAGTTGCTGTAAGGTTTCCACACAGCCTTCTCCTCTCCAGGCTGAACAGCCCCAACTTTCTCAGCCTGTCATCAGAGGGGAGGTTCTCCAGTGTCTCAGGGTAAATAAAGACAAGAGCCTTACCCAGGGCTCTTCACCATCTACGTATGACTGATGTTTTTTCCATGAAGGAAATTAATTTCTTAAAGACACTGAACAAAGGATGGGGAATACAAAGTAGTAATGAAGATATAGAGGTGCTTTACCTAGAGGAGAAAAGCAACCTAGTAAAAAAAAAAATTCTGAAGAATATGAAACACAGGCCCTAGCTGAAGAAAATGTCACTGGAAAAAAGTTCTAGCAGTGCAATTGCTTCAGAAATACATATTTCAGGTGATTTTTCTTTGTTAGTAGCTGGCTGACATTTTTCAGACGTTATGTTCCTGACTTTAAATCTTTCCTGAAAGTGTCCATCTTGTGGGGGCAGGGCTCCACCATACCAAAATTGTATTGGTGATCCCAGGCTGAAATTTAGATGTCTTTATTGAAGCATCCCTTTAAGAACAGCTGAATCTCTGTTCAGAAGGCTCATTTTCAAGTGAGGCAGAGTATTTCCAGGTCAGACTTTTTGGAAAGAGCTTTCCCGTATCCTTTGCAAGAGCCCTGCATGTCTTTCCCTGTAGCAATCCAGTTCACAGATTCTTCGTGGGGAAGGGAAATGAAGGAAGGTGAGCACAATTTGAGCCTGTATAAAACTAGTTACTAGGCTTTCTCTAGAGCAGTTCCCACTGCCCTCAATAGCTGTTGAGCTTAAGAATGATAGCAATAATTCAAATAAAGTTCTTTAAAAGTTTCTGTTTTTAGAATCATCCCGCTGTGCTACACCGAGTCTTGCCATTGGCTTCATTGCAGCAGGGATGACAGAACTGAGCACCAAATCATACGTCTGGTGAGGAAAATGTACTTTAAGCTGTAAAATATTAACAGTAAACACAAATCAATGTGTTTTTATGGCTAGATAATGATTTCAGTAATGGGATATTGGATTCCATAAGCAATGCAAGCTGCCACAGCTGATGAGTTAAATACTAGAAAAAAATGCTCATGGAAAAAGGACAGTGACAGACCTGTTAAAAACCGAATTTTTGAAGAAAAATGGAAAGACAAAGGGCACAATTTCATGTTTGAAATATGACGGGAGGTCACTTAGTACCAGCAGGGTGCTGAAAATGCTCAAATAAAAATGTAAGTGATTTTTGAGTGTAATTACAGTGATTTTGTCACAGCATCTCACTTTCAAAGCCAATTCAGTCTTAATACAGCCTTGCCTTTTCAGTGCTAGTACTAGTCCAAACTTCCAGACATAACTGATTTTCCCTCTATTAGGAGAGGAAAACAATAAAGAAAAATCATATACACACAATTCACATATTTATATGTGCTTATTTCCGCTATCCATGTAGTTAATAATGGATTTACAGCATTACAGCAGAGATATGAATTTCTCTGTGACCTAAGAACAGGATCTTCTAGGTGTTGAGAGCTGACTAAATCCTCCTTTTAAGTCAATAAGCAGGGATGTGTTTGCATGTGTGGTCTGGGCTGACTGTACACCATAACCCAGCCACAACCCACGACTAAGGTGGTCTGGGGTGAGTTCAGACAAATGTGAGAGCATGGGAGCTTCTGGAAGGGTTGTGAGCTGGAAGTTGCACATGGTGGGAGCTGTGCCCATATTGGGGCTTGAAGAGCTATTTTCCCAACAGATGCAGCTTTTTGATGAACTGTCATTACAATGCCTTAGGATTTTAGCTTCTATATTTTTCATGTATCTATAATCCTGTAATTCTTTAGTATGTGGCTCTGAACTCCATGTGCAATGTTGGCTGCTATTCTCCCATTTTGGTCAGACAAAATAATTCCTCTCTAGGCCTGAAACTCAAGGACACCTCACTGTCTCAGGCCCCAAGAGATGTAAACAACAGAGCGGGGGAGAGCAAACTTGGAGTAAATGACTTCATTACCTGAAGCTGTAACTGGAGGATTAACCCCTGATATGCAAATGGACTAACCTTATAAAAGTATGAAAAACCTGTGACTACTCCTCCATTTTAGAGTGTAGCCCCTGAGTGGGTTCTGACTGCCCTAAATGTACCTGAAGGCCCTTCAATAAATATAACTGCTTTTTATTCTCTTAATTTTATCTAGCCTCTGTTTTTAAATAGTCCCAACAAGGCATCAGTTGCACATTAGTGTTGTCCATAGAGGAAGAGAGCACCTGGAGGTGCTGCTGAAAGGTGGGCTGTGCCACCTGGATACTGCTTCCTGGGTTACTAGCTTTTTTCTTCAGAACACTGGAAATAGGCAGTTTCTTTCACTACTTGACAGAAATAAGCACACTTCTTTCCCTACTATAATATTTGAGTATTGAATATAAAACATCCAGAGTTCTGAATTTCCTTTTTATCCTTTTTTTTTTCATTTTTAACCCTGGCTTGTGGGAAACTGAATAAACTAAGCTGAAAGGCTTCTGAAACCTTCTAGTTTTTTTTCCTGAATCAACTTAGGTAGTACAAAAGTACAGTCACAAAGGGTCTGGAGCTGTTAAGTTTATTTCCAGCTTTTACAGTGTTTACAGCTATTTGGGTCTTTGGGGTGAACCCAGTAAAAGTGTTGACCCAGCACTGAAGACCATCCCTGGATTCAAGCAAAACATGCCACAAATAACTGGCCTTGTGTTTGGATCTACTCTAAATCAAGTCAGTATTTTTTCCTCTTATAGTTAGCCCAATATTTTCCAGACCTCCATAAAAGGCTTATTTTGATTTTTGGCACAAAGTTTGGAAGCAGTTTTTGGAAGGCAGTGTTGTTTACCTTAGTTTGAAACCATCATTATCTCATAAAATTTCAATATGTAGGATAAACCGCCTATCTTTTTGCTAATGCAGAATAGTGCTATAGTGCTTTGTTTAAATCTGGTTTTTGGTTAGGTGTTTTTGTTGTGTTGATTTTATTTAATTTTTTTTTTTAAGCTGTGTAATTTTTTTTTAACATGGCATTTGCTGGCTGCCTGCACTTCTCCTTTAAACACTAGCTGGGAGATACAAATGTGCATTACCTTCACCATTTCTGAACAGTATATTTATCATTTTTATTATTTATGTTTCTGGCTTGCAGTGTGGATGCAAATGTATTAAATGCTGTTAAGACCTGTGTGCTTTAGCATCTGTGGAATATCATCACACCTCCAAGGCTAAGCCTGCAGCTAAAGTGTTTAAGAATTTATATGGCCATTCTTTTTCTCTCTCTGTGGCATTAGAGGGAGGGAAAAAAAGCAATAATGAAATGCATAACCTACATCCACAGAAAATATAACTGGTCTATTTATGATTATGATTCACAGTTTGGTCACTAGAAATATACTACAGTTCTGCAGGTTTATGCCTTCAGCGGTTATTTGTTAATAGCAACTCCTGCACACGTTTTCCTGCAAGTCTTTTGGATTTCAAGAGAAAATGTGTCCTTCAAACCAGTTATTTCTTTGAGGGATCTTTCTGTAAGTGGGTTCCAGTGTGTGTTGACTACTCATAATATTTTCTGTTATCATCTTGTCAGGGTTCAATTCATTACTCCATTCATTATTCAATTTGTTGGGCCATGAGCATCTGAATAATTGAAAACTGCAGAAGTATTATAAATTATAGTGTCGCCATGAAATCCCAGTTTTAGGGTTTATGGCTTGACTTTAAGAAATCACACTCTGTTGAAAGTTGGCATATGAGGTCTCATCTTTAAAGCAGAATCTTATCTGTGTGATGGTTTTTAATATCTTTATCGCTGCACACTTAGGAACTCAGGCTGCCTGTGTGCATTAACTTATAGACTTTTTTAACAGTTTATCTGTTTTCTAATTACGATTGCCATCTCAGTGATGTGGGCTAGGGACAGATAAAGAAATTAATTTATTTTGAGGTTAATAAGCAATTTCAAGCTGTTAATTAAAAATCTTATTTTTTCTCCTTTCACAAAATATAGTTGATATAGCTCCCTATATTAAAGACAAAATATTTTTGTGGTGTTTTGCAGGTTAAAGATATTCCTATACAGAAAAATAAACTGACATTTAGCTGTTATTTTAACTAAGTACAGTATGTTTAAAATGTGTTTTTTAAAATTTTATTCTTAGCTCCTGTGTTTTGATTTGGAGTACTATTATATTTCTACTCTCTGGATAAATGGTATCAAATGGCATCAAATTTATTTTAAGGCAACAACTATTTAATTCTAAAAATATGAATACCTCATAGACTACATTCTTCTCTTCATTATGTTGCTGAAAGATCAGCAGAATCATGCCAGGGTAGCCTACACTTCTTGTTTTGAATTTTTAAACATTGCCTGTCTTTAGGTTATAGACCAAATTTGAGAAGATATGCCAAAATAATTGAATGTGTCATTAAGGCTGCAAAATTATTTTTTGTTTATTGTGGTGCTGATTGTATGTAGCCTTATATGCTTCCCCATCAGTAACTGTTGTGTCATTTGATTTTGTTGTTATAAGAGAGGAAAGCTTTTAGTCATGCTACTGGCAAGCTACAAAATAGACAGATGGAGTGCTGAAGTCTCCTGTATCAGCATTCCCATTACCATATCAGCCATATTCTTGTGGTCGGCACAACCTTTTGCAGAAGGCAAGAGAAGGATGTTTTCCTGTGACAGTGGTCCCGGACTCACTGTCAGCTCTCAGAGCTTGATCCAGTGACCCAGACCTGGGTTTGTGACATCCTTTGAGTTATCTTGGCTGTCCTGTGCTCCTACATCTATTTGTCCAACAGGGTGCAAGGCTTCTAAAATTCTGCAGGATATCAGCCCTCTCTGTGCAGGTGTGTCAGATCCATTACAATCCATCTCCTGACATCCGAAGGGATTCAGCCTTGCCAGCTGCATACCCTGTGAAGCATCCCTTATACCCTGCCCTTCTTTTGACCAGTTCAGGTTTTCATTGTGCTCTGGGTCTTCTGTGCTTTGCTGTGTTTGAGGGATGCTTCACAGGGCATGCAGCTCCCTAGAGCTGTCTGCAATTTCTTACCAACAAAATAACTCACCCAGAGGAAGCAAAAATGGAATTTCAAAACAAGTTTTAGGATCTGACCACCTCCACAAAGCTGAAATGAAAAACCCTACTTTTGTGTCTTCTCTGTGACACCCGGCAGAAAGAGACCCCAGGTGACTGTGGCTGCCGGGGATGTTCAGCTTGTTTGTTCGAGAACTCTCTGAGCAGTGCTCACAGGGATGGCTCCGTGGGAAACCCAGCCCTGCCAGCACAGCTGGCCACTTTGTGTTGCCTTCACAGCTGTGATGGTGCTGCAGCAGTGGGGAGGCTGAAAGCCAAGACATGCAGAGTCTCTCTTGGAAGCAGGGAAATCATCTGGGATCTCAATTAGGTTTGGGAGAGTTTGATTTGTGGTCCAAATCCAAGCATGTGTTTACTGCTTTCATAAGTTGCATTGCTTGTGCAAATTATCTTGTGGGTCTAAGGCTTTGTACTAGGCAGGAATCAGGAGTTTTATTGCCTAAGAAAAGGACTAGAAAGTATGTTTACTATATCCTTATTTCCTATGGGCATCTAGAGCTGCTTCTCCATCCTGCAGGAAGTAAACGGAATTTATCTCTTTGTGAGTTAAAAACTGCAGCTATTACCACTGCTACTCAAAACTTGGACAAATTTTTTGCCAGATTGAGGCAAAAACATCTGGTCTGTGGAAGAGTTGGAAGCAGGAGCTCCATGTTAATGTTGAAATGCCAAGTAGTTTTAATGTGTCTGTTGTGCACGTGCCCACAGGACTGCCTGCAGCTTGACCTCAGTACAGCTGAGGCCAGCTGGAGTTTTGCTCACAGCTTTGTCAGATCAAGGGATTCACTCCTGTGTTCTCCACCATGAATCATTGGAAGAGTAAGGATCAAAAACTGTCTTCAAGGCTAGTCAATATGCCAAGGGCTACCACGAAGAGAGGTGATGCCTGTGGTTTCTTATGGACAGGTGCAAAAAGGCTGAGTAAAGATGTAATGATGAGACCACAGAGAAAACGCGCCACATTCTATGCTGTGCTCATACATAATTAAATCCCTAAATATGTAGTTATTCAGCCTATTTCAGTGAAAGTAAAACTGGAGGAAGCCATAAACCTTTTCAGAACCACATATTTATGTGGGGAAAAATTTGTTTCTATCCACATCTGAAACCCTCATGGTCATCTTGGTGGCATTTTGTTTGATTCTGCAGTTGATGGGTACAAAGAGTTGCAGGGAATATTATCAACACTGTTAATTTTGGAGAAATATTAAAAAAAAAACAACCCACAAGAGCTGGATGGGGGTGGGGGCACAATGACACATGACATCTGTCTGATCCCCAAATTCATCTGTTCCATCATTCCTGGGTTACTTGGGGATGCTTACACAGCACTGTTAAGGTGTTCCAGTACAGCCAAACCCCAGAGGGTGGTTCCTGAGGATGCTCTTTAAGTCAAACAATGGTAAAGACGGGGGAGAAGTGTGATGTTGGGAGGGGTGGGAAGGAGCTTTTAGCATATGCTATTGCATTAGGAGAGGGATCAGGACCTAGTTTGCCACTTGGGTCTTTGGTGTGGAATCCATGGGGTAAGTGGAGGAGATGACCTCTTCTGGCAGGGATGCCCAAAGCCCCTGGAAGGCAGGGGTTCTTGAGAGGGAATCTGGCCCCATGGGACCCAAGTGAAGTGTTTAGAGAACCAACTCCTGGTGCATAATGAAAGAGGGATGGAGAAATAAAGGGTTTGGATCTGTGGGGTTGCAGGTGGGGGCTGCGATGGTGATCAAGTATCAATGCACTGTGGAGCTGGAGAGTACAGGCAACATCAAAACCGGAGGGGAATGAGAGGAGGGAGGGTGATGAGCAGGGGAGAGGGTGAAAAGGTTAGCAGTGAAGTATGCAACATCCTACTTGCTTTATTTTCTGTCCTGTTATTGACAATCTTATTTTCAGTCATTATTTAATGGGCAGTTAGTCTGAGCAAGAAGACCGATTAGGTATGGTAAGCAGAGTGATTAAAGCAGTGGGGTAAAAAACTGCCTTAGGAAATCTGCCCACTAACTTTTTTTTAATATCAAAGGACGTAATGAGATTTTCTAGTAAAGTAGTGTTTTAATCTGAAAGCTGTTTTTCTTCTTTGCTTTCCATATTTTTAAAAGCACAGGCTTTTCTAAGTACAGCAAACAGTTCTCTTAACAAACTACCACATATCCCACTCCCCATTGACAAAGTCCAGCTTAGATTTGCAAATAACTGAGTGGTTTTGAGAGCTAAAAAGCTTTTTATTTATGTTTTAGATTGAACAAAACTGGATTTGCAGTGAAAACACATTCTCATCTTCAGCAGTGGGGGAGCTGCCTTTTTTCCTCAGCACGGCTTAGACCGTAGGATCATATTTAATAAAGAGATATTTAGTTTGCTGTTGGAAAAGGATTGCTGCAGAAGATATAAAAGCTACTTGGATATTTTTATAGAACTTTTGCATAAATCTTGTATCCATAACCTGATCTAGTGACATAAATATTAGCAGCTTGTTTCTATTTCACCTGCTGTAGAACCACTGCTGTCCTACAGCAATAACCAGCAAGGGAATAGAGCTATTTGCTGCTGTCATAAATAAGACAGGGTGTCACAGCTGTTTTCATTTGACTGAGCAGTAATGGAGTTAATTATACTTCCAGTCTCTTTGTTTTTGATCTGTGTTTCCAAAGTCATCTGAGCTTCTTGAATTCTTGCAATTTTTTTAACCCTTTTTTCTACTCACCTGGATTAGACATTTTCTGTAATTTGCAGATGGTGTCATTGTTATAGTTCTCTCTGGTATTTATGCATGCTTTTCTTATTAGTTAGATTTTATTGTTCTATGAAAATCTCAATGTATTTAGTTGTATTGAGCAACATAACAGATAGAGAGTATGGTCTTTTTGAAGACCAGACACATAGACTTACTTTTACTAGAAAACAAACCTGTTTTCATCTCCAGGAATGCACGTAACTTGCTTTAAGAAAAAGAACAACACAATAAACCTGTACTTTGATCCAATCAATCATATTGCTGAAAGAATTCATGGAATTAGAGTATCAAAGGGACAGCTAGACTTGCATAAATAGGGAGAAGACAATTCATATTTAGGAACACTGGTCCATATAGCTGCTTCACAGCAGCATATCAGGCAGAACTTAATGCAAGAAGTCCTCTCTGTTGTTGACAGAGCTTTTTCAGTTGGTTGCAATTTTATTTGTTCTTTCCCCCTTTTTTTTAGTTTGTTTTTTTTTTTTTAAATGCAACAATAGTAGATAAGAATAAAGGGACATCTTCGTTTATAGATATTAATGGCAACATATTGAATGTGGACAAGTTTTGCTCAAAGTATTTAATAAGTCTGTAGTCACACAAAGAAATGTGGTTGTTGAAGTGTCTGTGATGGAGGCTCTGATTCTGAGCCAGTTTTGTAAAGTTACAGGTTTTGTGGGAGTCAGACACCAAGCCTGCCTGAAAATCACACCATACACCTATCTGCATATCTCCATATTTTAAAACAGGCTTTGAGACGTGCCTCCAGTGGTTTGCTAGCAAACAAGTGGTAAAGTGAAATGTGAGAGCAGGAAGTACTACAACTATATTTCTCTAGTATTAACAGTCTATAGTTGCTAAGTCTCTGAAATACCCTTGGGATGGAAAGCAAAGAGGAAGCTTCAAGAGTCAGACATAAATAAGGTTGCTAATACACACTTAAAATTTCAAAGTTACTGGCAATTTAGCATAACAAAAAACGTTATCAGTGATATGTGCCAGCATAAAAGTGTGTGATAAGTAACCTTGCTCTTACTGTAGGTGCCTAGTTCTCAAATCCAGTTGCCACACTCTTACTACAGCATTGCGAGACTAAGGATTATGTATTATTTTACCCCATGGTCTGCTCTTTTTGACAAATAAATAATTAACTGAGCAGACAGGATGAGGAGAGGCAGATGAGATGAGATGAGATGAGATGAGATGAGATGAGATGAGATGAGATGAGATGAGATTAGATGAACTTCCTAGAAGTCCTGCCAAAATGTCCAATCACTGGGACACAGTGGTCATGACACAGAGCTGACAATGTGCAGGAATGATACTTCTCATGTGTGACAGTGAGAAGTCAAAGTTTCCATTTTCTGCTGCCAAAACCTACAACCACCCCCCACACCTTACCCCCAAATGTATGATCATGGGAACTTTCCCTGTTGATGTAGATTCTTGGATGGTGGAAAGACAGTTATGCTTAGCTGAAAGATAGGGAGAAAGTTAGGGGTTGGTTTTGTTTAGGTTTTGGGGTTTTTTTTGAAGGCAGGTAAAATTTAAAATCCAGATTTCATTGTGAGGTGTGCAAAATCTCTGCTTTCAGTAACAGATTCAGCCAGATACAGCCCTTTACTACAGAAGGTCAAATCTTTCACTCTGAAGTCTTTCAGACTCTGAACCCAGTTTGTTTATTGAGCTCTCAGAACTATTTTCAACTACCAAGGGCATCTGAGCATGAAGAACACATTTCTTGATGTCTTTAGTTACAAATTGGCACACAGAT